>JBCAUA010181289.1:0-21602 GCA_038406235.1 Peronia verruculata | reverse complement strand
GTCTGTCTGTCTGTCTGTCTGTCTGTCTGTCTGTCTGTCTGTCTGTCTGTCTGTCTGTCTGTCTGCCTGCCTGCCTGTCCGTCCGTCCGTCCGTCCGTCCGTCCGTCCGTCCGTCCGTCCGTCCCTCTCTTCCTCCCTCCATTTCTCGGTCCGTCTGTCCATCATTCTGTCTGTTTATTAGTAGATCTATATCCGTTTATGAGTCTGTTAATCTGTCAACATTTGCGGTTCTTCGCATGCCATTCCTATTCCTCTATCTTTCTATGTGCCTGCTTGTCTGTCTGTTTATCTTCCAGTTCATATGCCTGTTTATCTCTCTGTCTATCTATCTATCTAGCTGAGCCGTCTAAATCAATGTGTCTTTGTTTATAATTATCAGAAGAAATTGTGTTGGTTGGAACGGTATATTAAATTTCGATGCTGTCTTTAAATTATTGAAAGTGACACCACAAACTACCGAGGAAATAGTTAACTATGTTAAATGCTTTTTTTGTTTTTGTTTTTGTCCTGTTTCCTTTGTACGTTTTCTCTGACCTTATTTTAATCCCGGATTTAAATTTTACTGCACTTTATATCAGGGGTCGGCCAAGTGTTCGGGGCTACTAGGGCATTTTAGGGGCGCTAGAAGGCACACTAGGCCAGAAAAAAAAACAAGGTGTCCCAGGAAAGGATATTTTATTCAATGATACAACACGCTTAATGGGGAATATGACCTTGTGTGTACTTAGAGACGGTAGATACGATATTAGACTCAATTTATGAGCAGTTTATCAACGTTGTATTATCAGTTTTCATATATCATACATATCAGGTCCTTCTATCTTCCCAAAATTCGGTCTGATGCAATGATAATTACCTAGGGGAAAGATAGTTTGGAGGAGGGGGGGGGCAGGGTACTTCTCAATGGAATACCATTTACATTGGCTTGCTTTAAAATGCTTTTTAGGCTATGATTTTCCAATCAGACAAATGGTTTGCACACACACACACACACACACACACACCCACACACACACACACACATGCCAAATATGGGATGTAAAATACACCGTTTCCTATAATTGATCGGGCTGTATTTTTAAATATAAAACAACCTTTTCCTGGACACCTTGTGTTTTTTTCCCCAGGCCCACTGTGCCATCTTGACCCCTGAAATGACCTAGTAGCCTCGAATAGTTTGCCGACCCCCTGACATAAAGTGCAGTAAAAGTTAAACCCGGCAGCAAAATCAGGTCAAGGAGGAACACGTAGAAAGAAAATAAGGAAACAGCACTCGATGTTATTAACTATTTTTTTCGGTAATTTGTGATGTTACTTGTGCGGTTAAGAGAACTCTTGCAGTGAATTATGTGGTAAATCGAGCCTAAGTTCATCGTCAATAGGTTTAGATTAACAGAATTTTTGACAGTGTAGACTATATCTGGCCTCAAAGCAGGAGTTTTCCGACCTCTGGTTATAATAGATTAATGGATTAACTTTTCCTCACTTTATATAAGACGGCAGCCTTATAACCCCATTGAATAGACGATTTTTGATAGTCGTTAATCACATAACACAATAGTGTTATGTTATATTTTTACCACGGTTGTGGACAGCTGAGATAGCCACCACTACAGGAGGTTGAAAAGCTTATAAAAACCATAACCATAACTCTTTGTTATCCATTAGCGGTTGATTCCCTTGAATTAACACACTGTGATCTCTTTTATTATTATTAACTCTCACGGTAGTGCTGAGCTTGAATTCAAGATATTCAATGATCACGTGAATGAATTTCAAAGCTATAACCTTGTCACTTCACATTTGTTCATAAATTGGACTTTGGCAAGGTTGATTGTCAGACAGTATAGCAGGATGGACATCGTACATTAGTACTGGTGATATCTTTAAATGTATTCAGAAAGTAATTAGCAAAGCAACAATACAACAAGCAGGCCGGCCAGTATAACAGCTGGCTGCAAATTTTGCAAGTTCATAATTATTGATTCTACTGTGTCCATAAAAACGTCTTTCTTTTCAGCTTTTCTCAGACTTGAGAAATTTCATGGATGAATTTGTAAACTAATTGGATTTGTCATTTGTTCCCAGTGAAACCTCAGCAGAATATCAGTCCGTACAAAAAGCCCACCGCCCCAGTCATGTCACCACCCAGCAAAGGACAGAGAACTCCCATCTCATTCAATAAATCACCAGAAATGAAGAACAAAAAGGACGAGGCCGATCTATCTGTAAGTAAATCTTGGTCTGCTTCTATAGAAATTAATCATTGGTTTGTCTTTTATTGCAGACAGACATTTGTACTTAACACTTTGATTAAAAATTTCTCTCCCATATAGCTGTTCCAGTTTTATTTTGTTTGTTTTTGTTTTTGTTTTTTTTTGAGTGTTCTGGAGGTGATTTTGCTTACCATTTTAATTTTAGTCCTTCCCTGGCACTGGAGCTCAAGATATTGCGAGACTTAAAGATTGTATAACACTTCATCCAAGTGTTCTATGCATCTTTTACCTGTAACATATCTAATGGAATATAAATATGCATAGCAATCAGAGGGACCGAAATCCTGATTGACAATAGGGCAGGGCAACCGTTGAATGACTGCATGTGAAACACACTAGAATGGGTATTTCCACCTTTTCTATTCAGAAAAGGAAGAACTTCTAAGTTAAACGAGATTTTTTTTTTTTGTTGAAAAACCGCATTTCAGTTCACATCTTCCATGGAAAAAAAAAAATGATAATTTTTTTTTTTTTTTTTTGTTATTGATGAAAAACATACATCTTTATTTTTCCACTTTAGTGAGCTATTTTGTTGTACAAATTAGTGTTTGGTTTTAGTTTTATTTTACCATCACTTTTTACCATCAGAGTTGATTTGTTAAGGGGTTTTTCCAGTCTCAGAACAAGATTAGCTTAGAATAGTTGATATTCCAGACAAAATGTCAGTGGGATTCAGCATTCTTTGTTTAGACATTTCAGCTCTAGAGGGGAGTTTTTCACTGGCCTCAATTTTCTGCAGCTTTTTATGAAATCGCTTTGTCAATCTGTAGATCTGCCAGAGATGTGTGGGACAAGGAAACTTGAAGTTAGGCTTCATACAGTATTTTATTAGAACTTTTTTAGCACCATCAAAGTATCTATGAATTTGCTTATATAAAATTTAAAACTAGAGTTTGAGAGATGAGAATCACAATAATATTAGCTTGATTCAATTTTTGTTTGTTTGTTTAGATAGGAAATGATTTTTTTTTTTTTTGTTTCAACCCAAGCAGAAGTCCCTGAGCACAGAGGAACTGACAGCAGAGATGGCCAATCTGGAAGGCTTGATGAAGGATCTGAACGCTATCACTCAGCAAGAGTTTGAATGCTAGCATGTGGGACAGGACCCACAACAGTGAGACTGAACTGTACAGCAAGAATAAGATGAGTGAAAGGGAGAGAGTGGACGAATGAAAGTGGCATTAACAAGAAGTTAGATCTGTGAAAGTGAGAAGGGAGAAAGAACTGCATTTACATTGTCAAATTGACACTTTGAATGAATGTACATCTATCACTAACAGTAGTTTGATATAGAGAGAGAAAGGGGATAAGAGCGTAAGACTTGCATTCAGGCACTATCAACAGTCATTGTATATGTATATAATTTATTTGAGCAAAAACTTACCTACTCATTTTGACTAGTGCCTCTTAATACATCAGTATAAACATATTTTAATGGAGTGTGAATGATAGATATGAAATTCAGAATGTTTATTGTATTATGTAGGGCGTACATCATTTTATTGTTAGGATCATTTGTTGTTGACTGGGTGTGTGAGCAAACTTTTGTTCCTGAAGACAGATATGCAGAGAAACAATGACAAAAATTAGTGACTTCAGTGCTAGTAATAGCAAGTGATTTATGGTGAGGCACATGCAGGGAATGCACATTTTCATGTGCTTCCTTGAAAAAGAGAATGTGAAACAATTGGAGCATTGACAACTGTCCTGATAAACGGCACCGTGTCTGACATAGTGTTCTGCTATAGCAGATCACTCACCAAACAGACTTAGCCATTCCATATTGGAAAGAAAAGGCGGTTATCATCTTGCAGGCTCTATCACAGCTGTGGCTGACTGTAGGCTGAATGTGACAACAGACTTCAACACATTCACGCCAGCTTCGATATCCTTCTACACCTTAGGCCTGGAGAACTCGAAGCTTCACAGCTTCAGTAGGAAGTTGTTTTAGGATGAAAGTGAATGCAAAACTTCATCTGTTTGTTGGTCATCTTTTGTCAGACATGTTACAGTTTCACTTTGGCAGCAATCAGAATAATGTATCAGTTGTGCTCGTGTATGTTATCCATTGCTTGGCTTAACGAAGGAGGCAGTTCGCTTTAAGGCTTTTGTCAAGTCTCAGTATAGACATTCAAAGACATGTACACTGAAACAGTCTGATCTTTTTCATTTCTTTAACTTCACGGAGCAAATAGTCAGATAAATCGGTTGAACTAACAAAGCTGTATACATTAGACCCAAGAGCCAAACTGCAAGGACAAGTATTTTTTTTTATTAGACTGTATTCTTTTTCTTCTTCTCCTCCTCCAAAGTTTCTGGTCTCTTGATGTAGATTTGTAATTACTTGGCCAAAAACCTCGACCATGACATGTGCTCTAGAGAGGCCATTCTGTCAGTCAGTCAGTCAGTCTTCCACACTAAGCAGTCAGACTCAGGTTTTATTGTCCCCCACATTTTGTCTTCATCCTTCACACAAGGTCACATTAAAGAATTCACACATGTGTCTGCATGTTTGTTGTCACTGTTTACATGTGTATGAATCTAAAAAAAAACTCACTTGCTGTCTATGCTAATGATCTAGTTCACATTTATATTGTCAACAAGTAATCTGTGGGAAGTTTGATGACTAGCAAGTGAAGAAAGGGGCCATTAGCCCATTTCATATTTTCTTACAGATCAACATGAGCTTGTTTTGTTGTCATTTTGGAGTTTGTGTTTATTGTGTTTCAGATATAGGGGCCAAACTAAGGAAAGTGTTTTCAGATGGAGATAGAAATAAATTTACTCAGCAAATACTGAAAAATGGAAGTGTTTATTGTTACTGCAAGAAAGCTCAATAACATATTTCTTTGTGTTTTCTTTTCCAAACAGTTTGCGGAGATATTGTGCAGCAGTTTTTGGCTTGAAACTCTATTGTCTAAGGAATGAAACAATTTTGTCACTGTTGCGTTCATTTTGTCATAGAAGATCAGTAGGAGACAAATAGTAAGAAAAAGTTCAGTAGCATCTGCTGTGCCTATTCTATTACCAGTTAACATAACTTACTTTCAACAGCATTAAGAAATGATGTATGAGTTACTGACATATTGATACTGATAGGTATGAATTTTTACTCAAGGCTTCCAGTGTTTATAGACATATTTTGTGTTTGTTACTCAGACATGGTTAGGGATGGGCACCCATTACTTGATGCTTTATTTATGTATTTATCATCATATTATACCTCTATGAAACAATCCCATCGAAAGAGACAATGATATTGTATAACTGTCTGTGTTGGTATGGCTGATGTTCCTAGGTTTGAGATCCACAGTCTCTAGCCATGGAAAACTGCGCTGTCATGTCAAGTGAGGACCAGAGCCAAAAATACTATGTCAATAGCTTATACATAGTTTACACAAAGATGTGCCATGGCCAGAGACTGGAGCTTTGATTGTGACTGCATTGATGGTCTAACAGTTTTGAAGCTGAAACTGCTTACTGTATGTTTTGTTTATGTATTTTCAAAAGGTGGAGTATACATATGCATTGGTCCTGTTTGTGAAGGTAGTGTGGATATGGTGTTTATTGTTTGTTGAAATTACAGCTTGGTAACTCTCCTATTGAATGGCATTTTTTTCTGGAATGGAGAAAGATTTGATCTGAGACATACAGATTTCTGAAAACATCAAGAGAAAATATTGATCATTTGGATGTCATTAGACACCTCTCTTCTTTTCCTTTGCATAGACAAATTATTCTAATTACACTGGGTGCAAATTATCTGGCATATCTTCTTTAGAAAAAATTTCCATGGATGAAACTTCAGGGAATCACAACAAAAAACTTTCATGTAGAAATAGACACAATTTTGACGAACTACCAGCAATTTTGGAGTTAGATACTAGGATGCAGCAGGCAGGCAGGCAGGGGAAAGAAATGAGATTGTCTATGGTGTTCTACAATCAGTTTACGAAATCTGTCACATAGTTTGCTGAGGAAAATTAAGTGCAATCACTGACAGGAAATGTATGATTTCCCTCTCAGTTTTGTCACTGTCCGTGCTGTTTTTCATTGTCATGTATTTGGATTTATTTTGTGACATTTTGTTTGAAAATATGTGTTTTCTGCACAGATATTGACTTTTTTTTTTAAGAAGCCATTTATGCATATTTATGTAAATTGAATATGTAAATGAAAATAAGAAAGACATATTTGCATATGTACATATTTCGGTTAATTTTCTCATTCATCAATCAAACTCCTTTGATGTTCATTTATTTTTTATTGATGAAGGTCAGTAACGTCAGAGAGTGATATATTACAAAACTCTCTAACCCAAAGAACAGTTTACTTATATTTGCCATTCTTTTTACTTTTGTATGCATTTGCTTTGTATCTGTGCTAAACATTTCTACCACACAACCCCTGATATGACTGGTAGATCATACAAAGTGAAATGTTACAAGATGAGGACTTTGCATGATAGATCTTCTTTCCTGCATGAATAAATTAAATATCTGTCAACCTCAAACAGTTATATTTGGGATCCTAAGAACAGCAAACATTTCATAGCAAAGTTTGACACTGTGTCAGTCAAGATTCATGAGTGCTTTGTATCCTGCTCAACTGAAAACCCGAGGACATTAGTGATTCTCATCAAAGATATACTCCAAATCTGTCAATTTAAGATATATATTGAATAGCCATCATGTGAAATCAAATTCAAAGCACAAATCTGAGATCAGTCTGTTCCAGGAGTAAACATTTTATATATTTTATAATGTTAGTCCATTAGTTGTGTGTGAATGCAGTTGACAGTGTCGGATCAACATGAGAAATAAATGTGGTCTTTGCAATATCCACTGTCAGGATGGACTTTCTGTTTGTCATACAGTTAGTTTGAAAATCAATACACCTACATGTACTTCTTTTGAAACTTACACATAAAGTTGTTTTTTTTTTTTATAGTGCCAGGTTGACTGTAGAAAAAGAGAGAGCATTTGTATTCGGTGTTTTTTGCTGGTTGTTTGTTTCTTTATATTTTGTTGTCAAATGCACAGAGTTGCTCAAGAAACTATAAGAACGGAAAATCATGGGTATTTTTTTTTTTTTCCATTTGGTGATTCAGTGAAGGCAATAGGTTAATTTGCATTGTAATTTATACTTTTGTCAGCTATATAGCATGAGACAGAAGATTTCATCAATAAGGTTTTGACAGCACCATTTGAAGTATTCAGAGCCTTAGCTTGTTAGACTGAAAACAATTAGAAAGTTGTTGTTATATGATTATGAAAGGTATCTATAGTAATATTTGTGAAGTCGTCTAGACAGTACAAAAAAGAATCAGATTTAAACTCCATGAGTATTGAAATAGGTTCTATACTATAGATGTGAAGTTCTTTATTTCTTTTGAGCAAAATGTGTAAACTTGGCTGTTAAGTAAATAGTCACTTTTACATCATTGTAAAACCAGACATATCATTTATGTATGTATTGTTGCTACAGGTCACATGTAACAAATTATATTTCTCAGACACGTTGTAACTGGTGCTGACTTTTCTTTGGGAAATTTTATTGGATTGTTTGTTTTGTCCATTTTTCCTAGTATGTCAGGAATGAACTATTGTGACACGTTCACACAAGAGATAAGAGAATGTCATCATCATTAAAATGTTGGACAATCCTTGGTAACATCAATCCACTAGGAGAACTAAGCAGATATCAAATGATTTTATTCTCACATTACATTGATGTACATTTGATGTTTTAGGGCGAAGAACTGATCTGAAGTGTGTTCTTTTTTTTTTTTTTTAAATTGCTTTGCTTTTTTGTTTTTTCTCATTCAAGAAGTATTTACTGCCTGTACAGCTTTAGAGAGAGGGATTCTTATCTGATTGATCACAATAAGTAATCCAAATTATTGTAGAGATCTGTAAGGTTTGGAGCAGAAGTGATATTTTAGTAACATTTTAGGCAGAGAGCCAAAACAGTGGCAAGAACAAAAAAAAATACATATTCACTCCTGTAATAGTCCATATTTTTTCTCTCCTGCTCTATTGGCCAACATTATGTAAAAATAGGCCAATGATGTGTTTATGTTATTTTCCATGTGTCAGGTTAAACTTTATCTTTTCTTAAAGAACTTGTGTGTTTGTGTTTAACTTTGTCCTAAAATGTCATGCTGGGAGTGACCAGATTATTTTCCTCTCTGAGACTGTTAGTTTAGGATGTACATGTATTATATGAGCAAATTTGTTTTCAAGTCAATAAATTGTTAAAATAAATGAAATATTGGTGACAATCCTGTTGATTTCAATTTCTTCAGGAAATAATTTTGAATGATTAGTTTCTAGCCTTTCATGAAATCTTTTAAAGGGAGATAGATATATGTTTGTTTTCATGTGAGATGTTGATACATGTATATCATAGATAGAACACATTGAGATATCATTGATTTCTCTGATTGAAGCAAGAAAACCATGTCTTTACCAAAAAGCTCGTGGAGTTGTGGCTTTTAATCTTATTTTAATTTGTTGATTCTGTTTTAAAATTTATAAATTATATATTTTTTTCAGAGATCCAGGTTTCACACAAAACCAGTGTTTGCCTGTGTGTGTGATTTATGGACGTTTGACAGAAAAATACTCATAGATTTTCATTTCAAAGAATGGGGGAACAAAACAAAAAAAAAAAGAGAACAGAAAAAGAAGAATTGATTTTTGAGCAAACTGCCATTACAAACGCAGTGGAAAATTAGGACGATAAATGTAAATTTGATTTCTGAGATGTGGTTCCCCACCTTTGATTGATGTGTAATACAGAGTGAGAGAGGTTGATTGCTTGGAGTTTTGATTATTCACAATTTCTTTTATTTATTTATTGCCTTATTTGTTTATGAAAGGCTATGTGTCAGTGAGCTTATTTTAACATTTGCATTTATGATTTAGATATGAGTTTTAAGAAACTTTTACTGTACATATAATGTGACAGTTCTTCATTGTCATATACAAGTGAAAAGTTAAAGGTTGTGTCTCTAACAGCTATCATGCAGCATTGTCATTGCAAAATCATCTCCTTTGTGTTGTGTTGGTTGCTTGGCCAGTGATGATGAGCTATA
This sequence comes from Peronia verruculata, assembly GCA_038406235.1. Classification (NCBI taxonomy): domain Eukaryota; kingdom Metazoa; phylum Mollusca; class Gastropoda; order Systellommatophora; family Onchidiidae; genus Peronia; species Peronia verruculata. Next base: position 12,227 of record JBCAUA010181289.1, on the reverse strand, counting down.
CCACTCTGTTCTTGTGAAATTTTGTGTTGTCTGAATTCTACCTTTCATTGTTGCATTTCCTGGCAATGACCACCAATTTTTCTGTTCTTTAAAGTTGAAGCCCCAACTCTCCACATGATTTTCATTAGTAAGCAACTCAGCAAACAGCATTTTCATAACTTTCTATTTTTGAAGTGCCCAGTTACATATTTGTATCTATCTCAAGGAGCATATACTATTATACTGGAGTGCTGACTGATGATGTCTTAACAAAATACCCTGTGTGTCGCGTGCCAACAGTGGACACCGTAGCCATGGAGGCGTTGCTATTTTGCTATGCTTGGCGTCCTTTACAACACAGAGTTCATCACTATTCAGATTTGATGAGATAATAATAGTGTGAATTTTGTTCATTCATGAAATGTGAAAGGGGTTAAAACACACAGCACATTTGACATCATCAGGCGGCTCTCCAGTTTAAATAGTATGAGCTCTTTGATCTATCTTATTGTGTAATGTCATTGTGAGTGGCAAGTAAGCACAGCCCACTCAGGACTACAGTAACAATCAGTCATCTTTTATTTCACTTTAAACAAGAATGGCAGGGTTTTCATATCTTCTACCACGTATTATTTCTCCTTTGCTTTCAGTAGATAAATTTTAGGCCATCAATAGAGAAGCTTCCCAGTTTCTTGTTTTAATTGGTACTGTATTGTGCTGATACCACATATTCTTAAAGAATGATTCATGGAAGCCACGAGAACTGTTTATTCTAAATTTTTTTTTTTTTTTTTTGTTGCTTTCAGAGACTGCATGGAAATTTGGAGAAACTTATTTTTCATAAGTTTGTACTAGATACAGTGTGTTATCGCCACGACAGTGCACTAGACTGTTCTGTTAGTACTGTCATTTTGAGTAAATTACATTTTTTTTTTTTGAGTCTGAAGAACAAAATTTTCATATTTTAAGTTAAAGATATTAAGATTTTTTCCTGGTAGACCACTGTATCCAGTTTTGTAACTGGATAAGAGAAGAGATGACAATGATGGTTTTGTATGATGTTTCTTTTGTTTGCTAACTTTTTGGTCATGGATGGCAGAAAGTTGTTTTCCTGCTTTGGTTTCTATGTGAATGAGAGGAAATGGTGCAAAGTTTTTCTTTTTTTTTATTTGTGAAAAATAAACAAAAATTTGTATTTTATACAGAGTTGACTTGTACTTGTAGTATGTGTATGTGAGCAAGTATGTGCAGTCAAGCCTGAAGATGTCATTTTAACTGCCAAGTCCTTTTTTTTGGTCAAACTAAGTTCAGGCAGAAGTAATAACTTTTGAGTCTTTTACTACGACACTGTTTCCAACATTGGATCTCAATAACAGCTTGCACCATTTGAAATAAAATGAGTAGGATACCAAATGGTGAAATGAAACTGTTTTTCTAGGTTTTTCAAAACAACCAATAAAGGCTGGGCAATTTTCTTAGGAGTGTATTGAAATTTAAGGCTTTCCAATATACATTTATTCTTAGAGTAAATCACATTTTTCATAAATTCATCTTTTACCCTTGTCCACCTTGTCTTCTCAGATGCATAATGTGCAATTCCAATGTTTAATAATTTCCCAGCTTCAAATTTTTGTTATATGTTTGTCTTTCTGCTGAGCATTTTAATTGTTCACCGGCAAACAAAGCTAACTCAATAATGTGAATACATCCCAATTTATGCCCTTTTTTTGTGTGTACAACACGTGAAATTTCATCATAATGACTAAAGGAATTTGATAGTCTAAAATTTCTTATGGGCAAGAACTAAACTCAAATTCAGATATCATACATGTAATGATTTTTTTAAAAAATCACACATAAACATCAACTTAGGTGGAATGGTCATCTCGGCATGGCAGCCAGTTAAAATGCTACTTGGCAATATCAGATAACAAAATTGTAACATAAATAAATAAATAAACTACTACATTGTTTACAATCTGCTGATGTACAGCACTGTTGTTAGTTTTCCTCTCTTGAACATGTTATCTCAATCCTCTTGCATTTTCTTACACATGTAACTTGCAAAGAATGAGTAAAAACTACTACTATATTGTGTTTACCACAGGATAAGAACAACTCCAAAATACTGCAGAACAAAATATCTATGAGATTCCTTTCAGTTGCAGGTATTACAATTGTTTGATAATGAATTTTTCCAGCAATCCATCAAGAATAATATGAGATGTGACACAATAAAATCAGGCACTCGTCCAACTAAGACAACTAGAGAAATCACGTTTTTCCAGAGTGAATGAATTTTTAATGCAATGTTTTTTCTTCACAGAACCCTTCTACATCAATGTAAAAATCCATTTCAGATCTCAGTGTGTTGAAATAGATTGAGAAAAAGGCCAAAAATTGTAATTTAGGGGCATGGCATGATAAGGATTTACAGAAAAGATCTGCCATTTCCTCACTAAATTTGTCTGAAGCAACAGGCCACCTTGCCAATATCTCAACCTCTACTTAGGGTGACAAAAAAAGAAAATTCAGACACAGAAATACTGTAATAATCACCACAGTGATAACACTAACTCCATATGCTCAAAATTTGACGAGCGCCCGATTTCATTGTGCCGCATCTCATAAAGTCATATGTCATTCTTATTTTGGAAATGTGGAATGACATAAATGTGCCACTATATAAATTTAATTCTCTTTTTGCACTGCCTCAGGAGTTTCCTTGTTCTTTAGCATGAAGCCAACTGATGGCTTTTCTCTAGTGTTTTATATTCCTCCATATGTAATTTGAATAAACTTTCAATAATAAGGTCTCTGCAATATAAGGCAATAATATATATATTATTAATATAATATAATCACTTCATGTATTTCTTAAAGTTAGTGAAAGCATCTGTTTTTTGGGCGTTTTTTTTTTTTTTTTCTACAATGCTTGGATTGACAAGACAGTCTATGAAAACATTGTCAATACATGTAATTTACGCTATATCTATAGTTGTGAACAGAAAACCAATTCTGAAACTTCAAGTAGGAATGTGTATTAATAACCTTCCTACTTTTTCTTTACTATAAAATGTCTTTGCATGTTTTTAATTCCATACGATTCATTTTCTGGAACGAGAACCTATCACCATTATGCAAAAATCAGTTGTTTTTTTCCTTTCAGATACATGTGAGAATTTATTATCTTTATATTATTGGGATCAATATTTGCTATACGGTACCTTTATGGACTGCAGTTCTTCACAAAATTTTGATCTATCTTTCATACTGATAAATGTAATAGGGAAGACAGACTTTTCTATTACAGACTGTAGGTCTACTAGCTGGTTACAAGGCATGACTGGAGGCAGACATTACAACACTTAGTACAATGAGGAGAAAAAGACAAGGCAAAAAAAAAAAGAAAACAAGCTGAGATGCAATTTGCACTTGGTATATTTCAAAAGGAACATTGTCGTGCAATTCTGCTCACAAGTGTGTCAGGTTTATCCACTGGGAGCAAACCACTGACACAGACAATAAAAAGAAAAAACATCCCAACACCATTTCAATGAACAAAAAAAAAACACAAAGATGAGAATTTTAAAACCATTAATGAATAAACTGAGATTATTTTGAAGAAACAATTCAAGAAACATGCAGGACATGAAAATTCACTAAAGATAATAAAACAGAAGGAAAAAAGCTTTTTTTTTTTTTTATCTGAGGCAAGCAAATTTCATGCACTAAAACCATCACAAAATATATTTTTCATATTTAGTCTGTTGCAATTAAATTTCTCCAAATCAGCACAGGGAGTTTTTTTCTTCTGCTCACTTTATTAAAACTTGTATCCTCCAAAAAAGAGACTGCCACAACTATAAAAACATGCACCTAAAATTGGCATAAATCCTATGATGCAGCATTAAATTTTCATTACACATTAATTTTAATCACACATATGTCAGCTGCTAAGTTTGTATGTTTGGCTCGATATGCCTGAATATCAACAATAAAAATTGCAAATGCTTTCTCTCTACCACCTACAGGCATGCTGAACAATGCACTTAATAATAAGGACCATGTTATGACATGCTTAGGCATTACAAGCATCATTGTCATGGTAGATATTAGTCAATGGAAAGTCTTCAAGATGGTGGAACTGACGAACATGATTTTGACATTTTGAGGTAACAAATATTTCACCATAATATACATTGACATTATATATAAAATCTTTAATTTCAAAGAAAATAGAGTAAATCTCATATCGAGACGAATGCACACCACACGACTTGTATACTAAACATGGGTTTTACACCAAGATTCATTTCCTTTTTTCCTACTGGCATGGCGTGACCTACCTACCTCCCCCCCCCCCCCCCAAAAAAATAATAAATAAATAAATAATAAAAAAAATTAAAACTATTCAACTTGAAGAATCCTTCAATTTTCAAGTGTCTTCACTCCTGATGGCAGGGAACAGAAGTGACAAGTTTGAGAATGAAAGTTACACAGAAAGACAATAAATCATATGTAAAATATTGATTGTTGCCGGACGAACAAAATCCTGACAATCATCTCCATCTCTTCTTATGAAATATTTCAGTTCTGGGAAAGGAGAATATTTGTCTTGCACCCGGAGCAAATGAGTCGGATGTCATGCTTGGCGATTCCAAGCCAGGACCGTTTTTATATACTTTTTTCCCAACTTAGACACCAAATATTTTTTGTTCAGGTTAAAAAAAGGTAAGATCTAAATTTTTGGTTACAGAAAACAAAAAAAAATTTTGGTATCCGAGTCTGAATTTAGTTCAAAACGGCAGTAGCTTGAAATTGCCTTGTGTGACTTCCGACTCATTTGCCACAGGCAGAAGACTATTTATTTTGGAATGTACTAAGTTCTTTCTCTGAATGCATTATCCTTTATCATCCCAGGAATATATATAAAAAAAAAAAATGAACTATTAGCAAATAACTTTGTTGATCTTGCAAACCAGTAAGCAGTAAAAGAACAATAAGTGGTAAAAGCTAAAAAAAGAAAGAAAAAAAACAGACCAAATTTTAACTTTACAATTAAGAAGTAAAGTTTCATTGGTTGTGTTGTCAGAGGGAAACATGACTAGCAAAGCTAAAGACAAGATCTCCATCCAATCTCAGATAAAGGTCTTTTCTGCCTTCCTTTTGCTCATAAATCTTAAATCTACACTGAACTTTGAAATGTTACATTAGTACATCTAAAATTAACATACATATATGGATAATTATCTTTCAGTTTCACAAACCTCAATGGTTCAAATGAAGCGAAAAAAAAAAAAAAAAAGAACCAATGAGTGAATTACTGAATTCAAGTGATGTCCAAAGACAGTTTTTGTCCCTTCTTCAAGATGAACATGCAAGTGACTGACCCTGGTCAATTAGACCCTTTCTCAAAAGCCTTCCAACAGGATAAAGTAAAACAAAAAAGGGTGAAACAGAGAGAAGATTTGGGTAATTTAACCATGTACATGTATATCCACTCAAGAACTAAGATGTAAACTTCTCAATGTCTGTCACCTTGGGAAAAAAAAAAGACAACAAACATTTATGGCAGTCTGATTATATCATACGTACAGGCACAGCTGCTGAACCGCATGCCATATGTTGAAGGATACTTTCCTGATTAGTATGGTCTGAACCCAAGTTCTATAATCATTTTGATAGTGCAGACAATACACAGTGACTAGTCAACATCAATGTATCTCCAAAAACTTGAAATGTTTGTTGTTTCAATTCAATTTTAGAAGGTTGTGAGAGAAAAATATACAAAAATTCATATCTACTGTTTATCACTGTTACAATGCATATCAAACCTGTCACCAAAGAACAAAACATACATTTTTTTAAAAAGTAAATAGTTTAAAAAAAAAAAAAAAAACTAAAATTTCCTGCTCAGGAAGAAAGCAGATTATTTCTTTTTTTTCTGTGGCTGAGCAATCAGCCTAGTTGTGAAGACTAGTTGTGAAGTCTAATCCAAATGCCATTGTACATGATGATACTACACTGATGTGAGAGGGTAAGAAAAAGAAAAAAAAAAACATAACAGAAGGATGAAGCCAAAGATGTTATGAGTTAAAAACAAGGGAAATAAATACACTGTCTATGCAGAAAAGCTGATGCTCAGTTATTAGACACCTCACTTAACTTTCATAAAAATATGAGAAGAATTAACATAACATTGCTGAATTGTCACAAATATAACTTCAATCAACAAACTTAACTTGACAAAGTTTACACTGTTTTTCATAACATGAAAATCATCACAAATCAAAAACTCTGACTTTGTAGACAAAACTAAATGGTAGATAAAATAATGGACACAACATTGGGGAAAAAAAAAAAAAGCAAGCTGCTGAATATCCTTTCTCATTCTCAGCTTTCTGGTTCTGACAATCCCAAAACAAAGCAGCAAATTTCACTATCAGCAACATAAGACATGCAAAAATCCAGCTTAGTTCATTCATCGTAAACCAGGGTAGGGAAATACAGCAGTTTTGAAGTTTTGAGCTAGAAGTCTGATTTTAAAAATAGAATAATAAATACATGTATATATTCATATATTTTACAATCTCTTTGAACTGAACTTTGATTATGTGCATTTGAGTTTTTTGCCTCATTTGCCAGGATATGGCTGTTGTAGACTTCATGAGGGCTGCCCTACAGAGACCTGTTATCAACAGACACACAGACAATCCAGGATGAAGGAAGAATGTACAAGGCCAACACATCCAGTGGGATTGGATATGACACTAGCAAACTACACTAAAATTTCAAGAAAAAGCATTTTTTTACTTTTGTATTTTGTTTGCTTGTTTGTTTTAATACATCATAAATGCACTCACCACAATCTGTCTCTTACACATTATAAAAAAATTAAACACTATTCTATTAATACAAACTTCTGTCCTGGCTGATCATTAAACTAAATGGAATGAGCAAATGGGACATAATATCTCCTCAAATGGCACTTTGTACAATTTCAGGCTTGTGAATTGGCACAGTTCAATAAATTGAAATAATCCCATGTGGACAGAAAACCCCAGCCTTACTTTCCCAGATACTGGCAATGACAGAAATGACAAAACACATTTTCATGTCAACTTTGATTATCAAACTTTTGATGTTTCAATAGCAAGTGCCAAACAACATTAAGTGCCATAGAATACAACATCTACTAATCTAAACTTCGCCTATACTTTTGATGTTCCCATACATGTATATGGATGTGTACAGAATAAGGTCTAGATCTAAGCTTCACTACTTCTGTGTCCCTTTTCACATAAATTTACCACTCAAAAAGGAGTTCGCAGATACAAGCAAACAAGAGGAATCAAAACAAAAATCTGAACATACAATTTGGGAAAAGCAGAGCATTTACACATAAAGAAAATCTTGTGCTTAAAGCTTTTGTTTGGTTTTTGATGACCAAATCAAATTCTGGGCTTGAACTACGCACCTAGGAGTGGTAGAAAAATATCTCTTATCATGCAATCCCTCTAAATCTATGACCTTATTTCATCATCTTTTTTTCCAAGTGTTCAGTCTCCTTATGATTCATATTCATTTACATGAACAACTGCTTCTGGTCTTCTTGTTGGGGGGAGGGGAACTCTTAATGCTATACAATAAAATTGATTTTCCAGACATCTTACTATTTCTCAAACCAAATAACAGAATACTGGACATCTCAGAACCCAGACAAACTGTTGAGAGTTGACTTTCATGATAATTTAAAAAAAGAAAAATTATTTATTTCGAAAAATAACAACATTCATGCTTATTATTATTAAAAATCAGATCAGATATGGGCCTGCCATATCTGGTTTCAGAAATTCAGGTTTCAGATAAAGGATAAATAAAGAACAAATAATCTCAAACGGCTGATACCATGTTCATAATACAATTAAAATTTACCCACTCCCTCTACTTTTTCTTTTCGCTAATGACCTTGCCGGCTACAAAGCTTATGCGTCAATTAGTTACTTTTTTTTTTCCATGTCACGTTTCAATAGCATTTTTAATAAGTTCCAAAAAAAAAAAAAAAAAAAAAAATTCCTCCTGATGGATAATCTGGTGGGAACTCGAAGCATGCCAGTTGTGGCAAAAGCAAAAAAATTGCAAAACCCTTCACCAAAAAATTTCAAGAGCTATACCAATTTACAAATAAATTTATATTCTAGCAGAGAGACTGAAGACCTAACAGTTCTGACATGCTTTGTTAAGAGCAATGTCACTTGCACAGAGCAGTTAAAGTTCCATATTTAAATAATAAGTCCACTGCCTCTGTGATATTCTAACCACTCATGTATGTCACTCAAGATACAATGGTCTCATTTATCCAATCCCAACCACATTCAAAATTCAATACATGTGGCAGAATGTCACGACTCATAATACATGTACAGGAAGCTCTTAGAAGAACACAAAATAGCTCTGCCTTAGTATAAACACTTGACACAATCATCTGATATCAATCACTATCACAGAAATGAACAATCAATGACTAAACTTTCTTACAGCTGTTTCTATCAACCCATATCAACCAATATATATATATATATAAAATATCAACAACGGAAAGTTTCATGCAGCTGACGAAGACAACAAACAAAACCCTGTGGGCACCTTACTTAAACCCACAACAACTGGACACTGACACCGCTAAGCACAGAATCTATAGAATGACAGATGCTCAGTTGAGATATTGCAACACGTGAATCGCCAATAGAACAGGACTTACTGTTACAGAGTAATATAGTCCAAGTAAGGTAGTATAGTCCTTTAAGGTCTGGAATGAAACTTCATGATATTTTAAGACAATCTGTTTTATTAAGATTTAAGACAATCTGTTTATTTATGTATTTATTTTTTTTAAAATTTATTTATTTGTTTTTGCCTCTTCAGCTAAGTTTACGGAATAAAATAAAGGCAGATTTCTTTTTCTTCCAAACCTTGATATTACACGAAAAATCTGCATCGCATTTCACTTCTTTGAAAGATCACATGCAACAAACTGCCCAATCAGCTCCTTTTGCTTGTGACTTTGTATTTGTGTTAATCCTCAAAGAAAAGAAGAGCTAGACAATCGGAATGCCTTGTCAGTCCAAAAACAGTTTTTTCTGTTCTTGAAGACACTCCTTTACTCAACATCACATGAATTTCTTCACTTTTTTACACAGCATATATCACTGAAATATATATTTATTTATATTCATCACAGACATTCAATATCTCGCTCTCAATCCATTAAAGGCCACCACAGAATTAGAGGCTCAAGACATTAATTCAGCAACATACATCTATAAGGGCACATACTAAAGTCTTTCTTTACAGACATACTGGCCACACACATAATGCTCTACATCAGTACATCATATGGACCAAAAACAAATGTACATATTCTCTAATAAACATTTGCACTCAACATCTTGCCTGCAGTGCTTTCCACAACAAGTGACTGGTCTGTCACAAATAAAAACCAGAAAGAAATCTTTGCATTATTCTCAGAAACTTAAATGGGTTCTTCCCTCTGAGTAATTCAGAGTACCAACATGAATCTTTTTCCCACCACTTAATCTATCCTATTCCATTCCAATCCTGGACAAAATTACAAACCTCTTTTTATGGCATCTTCATTTGTACTCATGATCATACTATCATACAACAAATATTTTCCTCATCACTGTGATCATTTTTAACTATATCACTCTCACTGTATCGTTCAGTACACCTCCCAAAGATTTCATGTCATCACTATTAAACAATAAGGCAGCTAGACTACATTCTACCATAATTCATAAATCATTTAATAAAATTTCTTGGCTTGTGCTTCCTTGTTTGACCTGAAAGAAACAAAATTAAAAACGAAATGTATGCAGCAAGTCAATGCATGTCTTCAACACAGTTTCTTCTGGCAGACAGCCATCAATTGCCTCTCTAGGCTACATCTAAAAATATATAGTGACAAAAAAAAAAAATGCAAATAATGCAAATACCAGAAATTTCTATGGGACATTGCATTTTGCAGAGTGAATAAAACCGTGATCCTTACATCCATTTAAATTCTCTCAAATGATGTTGATACTTACAAAATTGTGATGCTACTAGAATTTACAGAAAACCTCCCAACCTTTGTCACCAGAATAACATATCAAATGAGTTTGTATGGATGCTTAAATTTTTATTCACTAAGCCTAAATCTGTCTTAGAGCTGATTATGAATGTACCATACTACGATAAACAAATTCAAATTGTTCTTTTACTGGCACGCTGTTACCATAGCGATGACAATGAAATTAAGATGTATTCATAAATCAATAACTCAGGGATGACAAACTGTTGTCACAAAAAGTCAGAAAATTTTGCACAAAGGAAAGGAGGCCACAGACAAGTAGAAAAACTTACCAACTGTCCTGAGGCAATCACTCATGAGTGATAATTATTCTTATATTTCCAGGTTAGAGTCAGTGTATCACTTGACTAACACATTTTACCACGGACCAAACAGATGTGAGCTACAAATGTTTTTCAAGTTTTCAGGACAAATTTATGGTACTATTTTGAGACGGGATATGCCTTTTTTTTTTTTATTTTAAACTTTAATACATTTAGCACGATGCACAGAAAGTTTGGAAGTGTTCTTTTTGCAGTTTATTTGCCAAGTTGCCAATTTTACTGACTGACAAAGAGTAGACAGACTGAAAAATACAGGCATCTCTATGACAAAGACAGACCTGTAGGAAATCAATGTCACATGTCTAGCCATGAGTATTCATACTATCATGATCAAAGAGTTAATCTTACATAAAGAAAGTGTAAGAATGGATGAGACTTGACTTTTTCAACCTGGCCTTATGAACATTACAAAAAGATAAATGTTGCAAACAACATGGCAGTCTTCATTGTAAATGGAAACATCGAACTAATGGCCACTGAAAGAAACAGGTAAAATCCCACCAGTAGAATGATACAGAAAGAGCCCTTATTGAACCTGCCACAACAACTAACATAAATCACATGGTTTATTAAGAATCTCAAGCAATGTGTGGCCACCAGCAAATATGGACTGTCACAACTACTTCTTGATTGTGAAGAAGAACAAATTTGGCCAGGCAAACGTACAATGGATCATCACCAGTGAGAGCAAACGAAGAACTACATGAAAAGTCGAATGCACCTTGTACAAAATGCATCACATTGCACTGTGGGTCTTAGCAATGATGGAAGAAAGAATACTCCTCTGGTTTGGGTATATCTCCTTTTCAGTGTGCATAATCACCTATGGTTGTTTCAGACATAAGGTGTGATTGTTGCAAGTATTTAAGAGTGTCATTTATCTAGCGTTAGAATTTTTTCATTGTCTGTAATTGTTTGGTAGCACTCTAAAGAATGACAGAGCATGATATGACGAAAGCACTCATCAAAAGCCAGAGAATCATTCAGAATTGCTCAACGCAGGAAACTGTTTGTTGCACAGAAGACTGCAATAGTCTATTGCAATATATGTTTCCTTGGTACAGAACTTACCTATAAACCATGTAGCCTATGGTGAGAATAAACTGCACTGCTAAGGCAATCACAAAAAAGGTGGCAGATACACAATTGCCTGAGGATGCAGGTGGACACTGAAGATTGGGCTGAGAACAGAAAAAAAATAATAAATTCATATATATCAGACAACTGTCTTCTCATGAACATCTTACAATATTTTAAAAACCATTCAGGTTAGGAAACAATGAAATTAGGCTTCTTTAATTATTCATAATTTCAGTTATGCTGCACCAGTATGAAATGAACAGACCTAATACAACACATAATGTGACATATTTCAGACTCATATTGTTGGCACAAAGTACCTGTGGTTTATTCAGCAAAAGTTTGATATCATTGGCCACATTGCTCATCCTGTCCTTGACCTCATGCAAAGCCATTTGATCCTGTACACCACCTCCACCTCCTCCACCTCGACCCTGATTCTGTATAGTATTAGCCTTCTGCTGGATGTCATTGACGACATATCTGCAAATGAATGAATCAAACATTATTACTATTGATGGCTTCACATCAACAATCCTATCTGTTTACAAAGATAATTATCTAGTTATAGACATTTGTCTACTTTTTGTTTCTGTTGTCGTTCACAAAGAAAAATTTGTGAGCCTCCATGCAGAAAGGGTCCAGATCGCATTTTTTGGACATAATCATTTTATTGGTTTTTTGAATAG
>JBCAUA010181288.1:0-37696 GCA_038406235.1 Peronia verruculata | reverse complement strand
CGTTAGGGTGGACTTGTGCTGGTCGAGGGTCCCAGCAGGTTGAGCCAGAGGGGTTGTTCTAGGTCTCTACGACAACCGAGTAAAGAAAAATGAACAGTGCGTCGTCCGGGGTCCACCTATCATCTACCCTATAGAAATTACACTTTATGAATATGTTCAACGTGAATTCTCTACATTACACGTAGAATTAAAACTTCAAAGCACGATCTTTTAAAACTACAAAAAGTGGAGATATATATGTGTTGATATGCAGTCAAAATATGATTGAAAAAAAATATAAATAATGATAAATAAGTGTACAAAAATGACATGCTTAATTAAAACCTCTTACTGCTCTGTTTATAGTGCCACAAAGTACCCAAAAACAGAAGAAAAAAAAAAACAAGGAAACAAACAAAAACAAGTCCTCATTGACACGAAAATGTTTGAATGCAACTTCATGTGTATTAAATATGGAATTGGTTTTAGAATCCACAATACAGGTGCATTTTTTTCTCATGCTCTGTTATGAGAAACATAGTATAGACCCATGAACAGGCATGACTCTCGGGGCATGCCCATCACGTCAAACTGAATGACATGACAGTTACAAGGTTGTGTTCCACCTACATGTAGCCTACATAGTACTTAACTGCCTTTTCTGTAGTTATAATTGGTGACAATAAATAATTTCAGTGTCCCGTGTAAATCCAGCATTCTTTTCGTTGACGATGATTTTTACAAAAGAAAGAAAAGAAAAGAAAAGAAAAAAGCACTGGGGTGACCAAATGTACTTGTAGTTGGCATCTGAAATGACCTTCAACTGAATGCAGTAGTTCTTAGACTGGCGAAAAAAAAAAAAAAAACCCAGCCTAAGACAGATCTGCTCCCCGAAACTGTCTCCACCAAGCTTTCCAAATTCTAGAACGAATGGAGGACTACAAACTGAAAGGAGGGGGGGGGGGGCAGAGAGGGAAAGAGAGAGAGAGATAGAGAGAGAAAAGACAACGCTGAAACTAAAACTAGAAAAACCAGACCAGCACAATCGAGATAACTATCCCCGGAAAGTTGAAAAGGCGTTAAGAGAACGCAACGTAAACAGCACAATAACAGTAAACTGCCCTTCACCTAGATACGGCACAAAAAAACCTTGCTCATTCATCAAACATCAGATTAATTGAGTCGAGAAAGCATTGCAGGCGGAAGCAGGAGGTGACAGCCAGTCGATGTTAACTGCCATCAAGGCACAAAATGTAATAATAATATGCAGTTTGCTTCAATCGCCGCGCACAAACGAAAATTTAGTACATTGTAGTTTAGTCGTGGCGGTGTCTAATCTCCTCGTAACAAGACAACTGCTTCAACCTGATGTTGAATTCCAACCCCTTATAATAAAATCCGCTTTGTATATTTCATGTATACATAATATAATTCGGTATTCTAGAAGTCTGTTTGAATTCGTCGAGTTAAATACATGTATTATAAGCTATATGCGATCTTCCTGTCTCTCCCGGTTTTGGGGCTCGTCTTTGAGCGTATCATTTATGCTATACTGAGTTATACATACACGTATTACAAATGAGATAAAAGAGTAGTCACGGGACACGTGAACCTTGATAAGGATAAGAGAGATCTGATGTTAATACTGTCAATCAGTAAGTGAGTGAGGAAATCCGCCTATCAGTTGGTTGCGGTAGCTCTGGTGGGAAGTTGTGGGTCAGAACAATATCAAAAGTTCATCTTTCCTCCATAAGCCTAGGCGACTCACAGGCCCGTAGTCACTCCTGATAATGGTTTGCTTTTCCCTTGGTTTCCGAATTTGTTGTTATTATTATTCTAAACTGTTCTCGTGTTATTGTTCAAGAATCTCTTTATGCTTTCCTTTTGCTTTTGTTGTTTTCGTTGTGGTTGGGTGTGTTGTTCTTGTTTATTTTGACTTTTTTATTTTGTTTGATTATTATACTTATTAATCTTTCTGTTGTAGGACAAGAACGGTGTTCAAACACACTTCATGAGGACAAGTGGCTTAGTGAATGAACTAAAAAGGAGTAAAGGAAAAGACTGAAAAGATGAATGAACGAATGAAAACTGGAATGAAACTGACCTTCTGTATGTAACTACAGGGATCAAGATCAATCATACAATGAATCATTGACATAAGAGCAGCAACCAGTTCAAGTGAGGTGATAAAAAAAAAAAAAAGCATAAGTGCATCTATCACCCAGTAGTGACAATTTAGCAGCAAAATTGGTTGTATTAACGATACACAATTAAAATAGAAACAATTAACATATAAGCACTCAATACAGTTGAATAATCTGTATACTTAATATAACATGTTCCAGACAGCTTAAACATATGCCTCTCTTATTTTTAATATAGTCCCATGGATTACGATCTTCAACAAAGAACAAGTCTGTGAAGCCCATGATAATGTCCTTGACTGTACTGTGATTCTGGAGCTGACCTGTACACAATACAGGGAAATGCAGTATAACAATATTAATACAGCGGCTGGAATGACATTGGTCGAGCTGGGGAGGACTTGCCAGAATCGCGTGTGCTGGAGGAGGGTTGTCGAGGCCCTCTATTCTTCAAGGAATCAACAGGCTTAAGAAGAAGAATCACATTAATACACAAAGCACAAGTTAAAGACATTTTGACATGTCATTACATAAGAAAATCTGTTCGGTGCACACTCCTGTACAACATACAGGTACATATTGTCTTACTTAACATGTACATATTTTCTTATTTAACACTTGCACTAAAGTAGGAGAATATAAAATCATGTACATGTATATTATATTGTTTTATAACAATTAAACAACAATAGCAAACAAACAGAATCTGTTTATTCCATTATCAGCCGGACTTTTCATAGTGAAATCATGCGGTTCTTTTGAGTCGCCATCAAGCCAATCATGGATAATTTCAACAAGTAAACAAAAAAAAAAAAAAAAATACATGTATATTGATTTATGAAGAGAATTACTTGTCTTGTATGTATCATTCGTATGTGAATTATGCTGAATAAGGTACCTGTTTATGAAAAAAAAAAGAAAAAAGTGAGACAACAGATTTGTTCTGACCAAGCAAAAGCCTGGAAATCCCCGTGCCAATTTTTAGCAGGGGGTACAAACACTCCCAATTGTTCACAAGTTTGCCTCACTTTTCGGCCTGACCTCTGTCATGGTGGGTAGAAAATCTTTGCTATTGAGCCTATTGAACCTAGATGCTCTCTAACTAATAATTGCATTTATTAGAAATAAGTAGTGAGAAGTGTTAATGATTTAATGATGTGGGGAAATGCCTGGGGCACTTCCAACATCAGGGTTTCCCCAAAATCTTATGTTCTTCTATTGTTGTGGGATTTTGTAGTGGAGCGAAACACATACAATACATAAATGATTGTTCTATTTTTAGCAGGGGTACAAACACTCTGTGGGGTTTTAGAGGTCTGTGCTTAGTCCAACATAAACAATTGCTACGGGGTGGTAACAAAAAAATCCAGGTGGGCTTAATGTGTAGAACTAGTTCTCCCCTCTGGATTGTAGAACCTAGACCTAGGGTCTATGAGGTTCAATGTAATGTCATGAATCAAATCAAATGATGCAGTTTGATCAGTTGATATGGAAAAGCTGATCACAATAGTCTGTGCCAACAATAAAAAAGATTCCATGACTATCCTCTCAGTTTCTCTCTAACTATGTGAATATTTTTTATTGTTTTATATTTAAACATGCACCTGAATACAATGGACATGTACATATAGATTCCATACAAGTATAAAGCGCTTGCTCTGTCCAACATTGTCCGGGTTCATGCTATGACTATAATATTGTCAGTAACATTACCAAACTGGCAACTTTTTTTTGTTGTCTTTTTACAGTTTCATGTTAAATTACAACTATTCATTAACACACGGTGAGACTATCACATCCTTTCCATACCTCATCCCGACAAAGCTACAAAAAATGTTTGCAAATAAAGAAAAACTCTTTAATTGTTTGAATCTCAGACAAATATTATACAGTGCACAACATCTGTTCAATAAATTGACATTGATACACAGAACAAAATATTTGTAGTTTTATTGCTTTGATCTGAGTATCAAAATGACAAAAAATGAAAATAAAACAAAAACCTCTAAATCAGTGCAAAATAAAACAAAACAAATTACATAACATCAATTTTAGGATACTTTAATATATAAGTACCCATGGTGATGACAATTTCATGAAAAACAACACACACACATAAAAAAAAAAGCTCATGATAATTTTAGTGATTTATTTTTTTATACAAATCTGACCAACAGTTCTAAGTTGACACAGGTTCTGATTTGCAAAATATGTATGATGTATACATGAATGGACACAGTCTTAAGAAAGACAGTTCTGGTGAAGAGCAGTGACTGTCTAATACAGCGCCCCCCCCCCCCCTTAAAAATTATGACCTGATCATGTACATTTATGTTATACTAGTGAATTTCAATTTGAAGAAAAACAATCAAACAACACTCAAAAGATATTAATATTTGGCAACGCATTCAAAATTTAAAGGTGAGATGTGCATTTATTAAACAGCAGAAACTATCAAAATTAAATATGAATGATTTACCTTGCTCGGACTTTGGTTTGCAATACATGTATGAATTATGCAAACTTGAAAGATTCAGTTCTCATTTTCATCCTAGATCTACATCAAGGATGCTTGATGAATGAAAACAAATTAACATTTGAGGTATAGTATAAATGTCCGACATATATATATATTCAATGGAACATGACTTATCTTGTTTGACTGGCCAGATGAGTCAGGATGTCAAAAGGGGTGTCGGTGAGGACATGAGATTTCACTGGCCATAGAGTCACTCTGAAAGTGAATACCTCACCACACAAGATTGAACCATTTTTTTCAGCCAGCTAATTTACATGTACATGTACTTCCCTTTACCAAGCACAAGTGGTATAACACAAATGTTGAAAAGAAGGGGGAAAAAAAAACAACACTTTTCTCTTGTTATTTAAAACACGTGAAGCCAAAAATGATGACAAAGTTATCCTGATGACAGAAAAACATTTCCATCCCATGGTGAATTTTTCAGAATTTTCCCTAACTCATGTTTCAAACAGCAAGAGAAAAGGTGATTTTCTTTTTTTTTTCCCCCTTCCTTTCAATGCTTGTCTAATACTTTTTGTACTTAGCAAAGACAAATAATCCGGCTGATAGTCAAAATGGCTCTTACAGCAAAAATAATTTTCCACCAAAGTAAAGTATTCACGTTTCCTTAGCTCCAACATCAGTAGCTCCCTATGCATAAAAAATTGGACAATAGACTCATTTCAATGCGTCATTTAACATTATCAATGGCAGCACTATGAAATCAGCGATGCACCAAGACATAAAATTTTACAACAGAGCAATAAAGGGAAAATTGCCACAAATTTGACCATAATCTGGAATGGAATGACAGATGACATTTCTTTTCCTTCGCTTGCTTAAAGAGAGGCTTCTAAAAATGTTCAGCTTCATTCAAATTTGCTTTTGAAATAAATTTTTGATTTTGGCTTGTTTTATCATGCTGCCAATGATGTTACGAGTTCACATTATTCAGTGGAACATATATACAATGTAATTTCATTTCACAACATAGACCTAGCCAATGCCCCTGTCAAATATCCAGATGTACTTAGACACAAGTCTTAGATGGACAAAAGCCACTGGCACAGTTTGATAAGTGACATACATAATGCGAACAATGTGACACACTTTATTTACATTATGTTATTATTCAGTACAACATATTAAATAATAACATAAACTATTTCACAACACGATTCTGGCAACTGACCCTGTTGAATGCCCATATGTGTCAAGACATACATGTTTTAAGTGGATAGAATTTTCTTCTTTCTAGGGTCAATTCACATGTGCATCCACTGGCACGACTTCAGTATCACAATAAACTATCAAAGGCACTACCAAACATTTCAACCTCAACCCACACACCTGTACATGAGGACCACACTTTATCCAGTATCGTTAGACAGTGTGTCATGGTAAAAAAAAGGTTACTTACTCAAAAGATTTAGTTCCTATATTCTTGACAGATGAAATGCAGCAGTCCATTATAATTTAGCAAAGTCAGTTCAGGCATTCAACAAACATTTCAACAAGCTGTTTGGGAGAAAGATGCTGGCTGGGTGCTTGGGGTATCTCCTGCATCAAGACTGAATGAGTACAACTCTGTGCAGTCTACTAGTTGGTGGTCTTTGGATTCCATTAATGCATTTTCAGCCTCCTGATTTGTCTTGCATTTTTCATGGAAACATAATAATCAACATGATACTGGCAGTTTACACTGACAATGACCACAAAGCACTCACTCTGTCAAATACACCTGTAACTACAAGTATATATATGTAAGTGAAAAATGTGTACACTGCTGCATAACACATTAAATTTTTATATATGATGTGGTTAACAAGGACACCTTTCATGTTTTAGCAAAGAAATGGCTCCTTATCTCCAAGATTAGAACCCACTGCTATATTTTAGTGAAGAAATATGACAGTCACATAACTCTAGTGACTTGGTTCAGTTCCTGCAGGCTTGGTTACATCAAATAGAAAAGAACAAATGTGAGGGAAGGCAACTGAAACAAAAAACAAAGACAATAACAGGTGCACTTATCACACATTTTTCCCCAACAGTAAATGTCGTGTGTGTAGAATACAGCAAAATTAAATGTATCTGATAATGAAAATGACAAAAAATAAAAAAAATGAAGCAATAAAATGTGAACAAGAAAATGAATGATGAAGTATACTATGTCTGTGGCAATGCAGTTTTCATACAATTTCACTCAATGGCATACAAACTTTCAGGAACAGTTTCACATATTTTCATTAACAGTGTCTCACACTGCCCCTCCCACTCCCCTCATTTTCCGCATTTCATTTCGCATTTTTCTTTTCTTTTTTTTTTTCCTAAATAATACCAAAGCCAGTAGGTTTTCTTCACAAGTTCTGAGGCTTCCATCATATCATTAAACAACAAGAAATGTGAGAGAGAAGAACAACAACGAATACAGTGACAGCGTTCTTTCTCGTGAATCATTTCCAATGTTGACAGTGACCCTTCATCGGTGTTACCAGTGTCCTGTGACAGATTATTGAACACTGAATCTGAGCAATATAACTATAAATTCCAATAGACCATGTCCCTTTGATTAACATCTTCACAAAATATATAAATATTTCATGGAAAATCAGGCTGTTGTACCTGTGTTTGTATCGATGGTCTTGCAAAACACTGAGTAAATATCTGATTTTTCATTCCACAAAAAAATAATCAATGACACTCAGAATTTAATATTGCTTTATAACTACACAAAGATGCATTGTACTGTTTACAGCACATGTAGGTGTATTCTTGACTAATTTTCCGTAACAAAACCATATACATGTACCTCTGGGAACAACGTATTGAAACATGTAATTTCAAGGGATTGAACTTAAATAATAATCTGAAGTGTCTTGTGCCCTGGGCAAATAAATCGCAAGTCACAGGAGTTCAAGTCATAGCTGTTTTTTACTATTTTCCGACTGTGATATCAAAATATTTCTTTTTTCAGATTAAAAAAGGTTAAACTGTCATTTTGTAAAAACAAAAAAAAAGTTAGCACCTGAGGTTAAAAACAACCAAAAACGGCCGTATATCTTCATTGCCCAGCACGAAATCCGACTCATTTGCCCTGCTCACAAGACAAATAATAAAATCTGTAAATGATTTTTAGCATATTAGTCTTAAATTCTTTCAGATTGCAATAGTGCACAATTTCAACAATGAGTCATTAATGTTCTTATCCTGTGATTGCTTACAAGATGCAGTACTTATCTCACGTAAATCACGACTCCGACTTTGAATCTGCATTCAAAATCCATCCAAAAATAACAGTCAAATGATCAGTGACTGGCATTGCTGAAAGTGTGTCCACAAAGCAAGTTAAATGTTTCATAAGCTCTGGAAAGAGAATTGCGCACTCCAGCTGAAAGCTATGCCTGTAATTATATCTAAATCACCATTTTATTTGGTTATTTTCAACTCGATGGCTTAAAGCCCTATTCATTGAAATGCTATCTTTGTCTCAGCGCCATTCTATTTTATTTCTAATTCAAAGTACTTCCAAGCTGTATTTGCTGAACCTGTTTATTGAAAGAATGTGCACGTGCATGTATTATCAAAAAGGGATCAGACTTTCTCAGATGATTATTACCAGGAATAGAATATTACATAAGTTAAAGAGTGGTTCGTTGTGTTGGCAGTGTGACCTGTTCTGAGTTCTTGTGTGCCAGTAGTGCTTGTTTGTTTACTGCAACTGGGTCATCTCCAAATTTATGTTCCCACCTACATGTAGGCCTACAAGAAAATAGGAAAAGATGGAAAAGACAGAAGACAATACATGTATGTGAAAAGACAGAATAGTAAGGGTAACGTAATGAGAAATTTTTTCCATTTATGATGATCTGGAAAGAATCCAGTGAGAATTTCTCACAGCAGTTTTAAAGACTGCTGACTTAAAAAAAAAAAAAAATAAGGAATTGATTATGTGCTTTTGAATTTCACTTTATAAAGATACTATGCTCAAATGAAGAAAATATTTATCAATAGCTGATTAG
This sequence comes from Peronia verruculata, assembly GCA_038406235.1. Taxonomy (NCBI): domain Eukaryota; kingdom Metazoa; phylum Mollusca; class Gastropoda; order Systellommatophora; family Onchidiidae; genus Peronia; species Peronia verruculata. Next base: position 29,030 of record JBCAUA010181288.1, on the reverse strand, counting down.
TTCCACATGAAAACAACATTCCCAAATATTTGTACTTCTTTGAGGATTCATTGCTTGCTCATAAATGAGACGTTAATTCTAGTTGTTTATTTATTTCTCACGATTCCACAAGTCAAGTAATATGGGAGAAAACAACAAAGAGACAGAAAAAAACATAAACCACCACTTGTGATTTGATAACAATTTAATGCATGAAACCCTCTTGCATTGAATCAATACAAAAATAGTTCATCATATAAAAAGTGCACCATATTTTAAATGGCATTCACAGAAGAACATGTATGTATACAGGTAATGTTTTGAGCAACAGTGTAAACAAATTACATCTACTATTGCATCCATGAATTGATGAAGTTTGTCAAAGGAGACAACAGAATGTGCTTATCACAGCAAAGCTGACATAAAATAATGACACATATTCTGGCTCCCTCTCAGGACACATATGAGAAGTTCACATTTGCACTCCTGCACACAACCAAACACACAACAAACGTAACAGAATGTGACACAATAAATCATGATTGTCACATACTACTTGTTCACTCTGAAATTCATAGAGTAGGACATCTGAATAATTTGGGCCTCATCAACAGTTCCAAGAATGGCTACAGGAAATTTTTTTGCTTTTCCTTGTCATAACATTTCATCCCAGGCAACACTGCTAGATTTTCACACATAACTTCATTCACACCTATGTAACTTCTTAAGTCTGTCAAGAATCTGTTGCACTGCCTACATTTATGACTCTTTTACAATCAATCATTCCAAATATTGATATATCTAACACCAACATGTAGCCACAGGTGCAAATACTGAAAAATATGAAGTGCAACTGCCAGACACATATGGACATATTCATGTATACTTTAGAACTTAACACTGCACAGTCTTCTAGGATGATTCATGGATTGCCGTAGGTTGGCTATCCCCCTCTGCTTTGAATCCTTGACTAGATGGTGAATCCTCTGCTCCTGTTTCTGACACATTTGGAGCAGCAACCAAAGAGGTTGGGATTGGCTCTTCTGACATGAGATGGGTGGGTCCTCCAGCAAGAGAGCTGATGGATTCTGATGAGATGGAGGGAGCTGGTGTGTATGAAGGGATGGGTTCTGGAGTGGGGGTGCGGGAAAGCTCTGGAGTGGGGTTGGAATCCATTTCCCAAGGGGACATTGGATCTTCTTGGCTGACTGGGATGACCTCCCGCACCACCGTGGTGGCGATAGTGCTGAGTAAAGTGGGTCCTTGATTGGACACTGTCTCTGATGGATTGACTGGGCTGGCAGAGGAAAGACGTGGAGCAGAATCCTCTGGCTGGTCAGATTTGGCTAGTACATCCTTGCTATCTGAATCATCTGGTTTCTGCGAGGGTGACAACCATGTGGTTTCTGTCTCTGCTGTATCTTCACATGTAACTGGTTCCTCCTTAATCTCAGTTTTGATTTTCATTTGTAAGACATCTGATGGGTGGGAAACTGAAGACGTAGCAGGGTCCAACTCAAAGGGTTCTGTTTTGATCTCCACTTTGGGTACAGATTTACCAGATTCTTCCGTTCCTTCATGATCTGCATTTGCAAGCTCTGTATCCAGTGGATTTTTGGTAGGGGCGGCAACAGGTGTGGGAGTCTTCAAAAGCAGGAAAGGAAGAGAAACATAGAAGACAAACTTAATCATTAAGTTAAAGCATCAAAGTTGATTACAAAGCTTAATAATACAAAATCCACATAAATTGTATTCACATCAGTCTTGAAGATTAGCTAAAAATGAATATTTTGCTTTAGTGTTTAGCAAAATGTATTGACATTTCATCACAAAGGTAGAACAGTCTCTGGACAAACAAAACAAAACAAACGAAACAAAAAATTTCTCAACTCAAGATCTACAAAAACAGCATACCAACAAACTCGTAGTTGGGACATTTAGACTGGTGATATCGACAATAGAAATATCTGCTTGAGTGTAGAAGTAGAGCCAGTAATAGGCTGGATAATGTTTTGTGCTTATCATACTTATGCTCAACATTGAAATCAAACAGGAAATATTGTATCTTACCTCTTGTGCATCCTCATAGCAAACTGGATGATAGGTCTGGAAAGAAAATCAAGGTACGTGTATTAGAAAGTTTGGAATATGAGTATTTGAACCACATGAGCATAACAATATCTATATTTTACCAAAGTATATGGTGATATTTATCTGAGTTTACAATACGTCCTATATGCGTCTTTCAACCTCCTAGTGGAAATTATCTCGATTTATCTGAGAAGGAAAAAAAAAAAAAAAAGACAGAAAGAAAGAAAGAGAAGGAGGAAGACGAGGTGAAGAAATCACACATTATAAAAAAAAAAAAATTTAAAAAAATAAAAAAATTAAAACAATGACAAAAATAAATGCATGTGACCAAACACACATGGTTATAGCTGAATTAAAAAAAAAAGGAAAAAAAAAAAAAAAAACACACACACAAAAAAAAAGAAAGATATTTACCTTTCCATCTACTTTGATAGTATTCTTCAGGATCCACTCTTCTGTCTCTTCATTCCACATCTGGTCAAAGGGGTCTCCACAAGTAGCACACACCTGATTTGCAAAGGATAAATAGACAACATGATTACATGATACATATTTCCCGTATAAAACTATCCGTATAAAATCTGTGCATCTACAAAGAAGTATATATACTCAAAAAAAAAAACAACAAAAAAAAAAGAACATTTTGATATAATAAGGTCACTGAAAAGAACAGAAAACAGAAAAAAAAAAAAAAAAAAAGGTATCAAATAAATGTGAAAATCAATCTGTGATCCAAGAAAAATGCCTTCAAAGCCAAAAAAAGTCAAAAAAGTGCAACTCACGAAATACAACAGATTTTTATGACGTTTTCATATAATAGTCTGCAGAGTCCATTAGCAAGCATATATTAGCATAGATCTAATTACACATAATAAAAGTAAATAGCCTAAATACTTTTCAAAAAAGTCACTGCTAACATGGATAATCTCCAGATTCTCGCTCCATAATTATAATTATAAACATGACAATACAAGATAAATGGACATGTGAAAAACCAACGTCACTGCATTTACCAAAGATCACAATGAATAAACAATATAGCTGAACACCTTTAGTTATATATCAGCCTGCCAAACCACCATAGATATATGCAAAATTTAAACAAAATCCCATGCAGTAAAGTAGTAGAGTCTAATCGGCCAGTCACATAAGTTTCCAAAAAGGGTGTGCTACAGTGATTAAAAACAGAAAAACGAGGTACTGGTTGTCAAACACAAGCTCCAAAAATAGCCTTAAACAGTCACATTATATTGATTCAAATTATGTTCTGCTGGATAATCAAGTGAGCACTTCCAATTGGCCATATATTTTGCAGTATCTTTATGTGCAGCAAGAACAGATTTTCTTTTGTGATTTACTGCCAAATTGCAAAGAATGCAGAATAATTTGTGTAAGTGGTCTCCGCCTAAGAACCCGGTCGTCAGGAGACAAAAAAAAAAAGGTGGGCTCTTAGGTGGGTGGGTTCTTAGGCAGACTGAACAGTTACGCAACCCGTCTGACCACAGATTGTTTTTACTATGATTAGTTGATAGTTACCGCCAGTTAAAGATTTATCTGTGTGAATAAGTATAGCCTTCTTTCCTATGTATGTGTTATAATTAGATCTCAACAATTCCTGATATTTTTTAGCACATAATTACATCAACACTGCCCAGTGTTTAATCATCGTGTGAGTTTTCACATAACGGTATTATTGTTGAAAACGTGATATTGCTATGCTACCCTAAAATATTCGCACCAATGACAAGTGTTTACAGGCTGACCAAAACAGCTAACCAGTCAGGAGGCCACTCCTCCTTATCCACAAAGCCAATCTCAGATGCTGTCCCACATGTTGTCAAACAAAGAAATGGTTACTAGTTAGTTCACAAAGTAGTCTGATTATGCAGTCATACATCAAGCATCTCTTCCATTCCTTTGTCCACCTGTTCTCTCCACCCCTGTCCTCATTTCATTGCACATCAAGCACTGTGCATTTCTCTCAAGTGGACAGTATGATGTGAAATTACACCTTAAGTACTTTGGTGTCTTGGCCCGACACCGGACTCTTGGGTGGATTTTTTTTATTTGGAAGCGCCCAGAGCGGAATCTTAGAGGAATAAATTATAGGGGCAAAATTCTGTTTCTCAGCAGCGGGTTCTTAGGTGGATCGGGCTCTCAGGCGGGGGGTTCTTAGGTGGAGACCACTGTGTTCAAACAGGTCGGAAAATGTAAAAAAAAAAAAAAAAAAAAAATGCCCCAAAATGGCAAAGAAAAAAAATCTACCAAAACAGCGAAATGAGTGGCCCCATGATGCGGCATATGGCAGCATTTTTCTCGGGTTACAGATCAATGTTTGCAGCATAAGTCACAAAGGTTAAACATCATTTTCTTCACAGAGAATTGAAGAACCTCCTTCGCATGTAAACAAACGAGCAAATACAATAAATATTTAACAATAGCTTTGAACAGAAGGCCCTGGAGAACTTCAAATATTAGCAGCCTGTAAAATCACTGCAAATACTTTAAAACTGTTTCTTCATACGATATTTAAGTTTGAATTGAGTCTTGAGACAACCACCCAAGGCCCAGAATCATTATAATTCAGTCTTGTTAAAAATCTGATTTAAAAAAAAACAGTAAAAATGTTAAAATCTGGTACTCACATCCTCGCCTTCCACTCCTGAAGCCACAGGATTCTTGATGACTTCTTTCCCCTCCAGAGCTCGGATTGCAATGGTCTGAGCTGCACCCACAGGCAGTTCTTCACCAGTGCGCATCTGTTCAAATATCTCACTGCGAGCTGCAAGATATAAAATTTGCTTATGAATAAGTTACAGTTCCTTGCAATATGGAGATATGACAGTCTAAACATCTAAACGTTGACGCTCTCAAATACAGATGGAAAACCAGTTAGGATTAAAGTAACCTAATTACTTCTCAAACATTCACAATTCACAAGTCCCTTAACCTTTCTGGAGGCTTGGGGGCGCTGCATTGCCGAACGCTGCACGAGCTAACTCCGCCTCTGATGGTCATGGGCAAGGGCTTGGGTTGTAGCAAAACTCCTCCTTGTCCACTCTGCAAAGTTTGTCAGCCCATTTTCTCAAACTTTCCCTGATTTTAGTATTTGAAGATTTGCTCCTCAATGAAGACATCTGATGAGCTGATTCAAGAAACTGACCTCCAATAAACAGACTAATTCAACAACTGCTGACTGTCGTGGTAATCTTTCTCAAACAGCCCATTGCTCATTTTTTAAAATCCCGATATAAATTGAAAATCTATCAATGGAAAATCTGTGCTAATGGGGAAAAATAAGTTTAGTCATTAAAAAAAAAATATATATACATATATATATAATTTATTCTGACAGTATAAATAACAACAAGTACAGATTATACTTACATTTTTCATCAGTGTCCTCTAATTCTTCATACTGGATCCAGTCCTGAAACAAAAGTAATAAAGAGTTCATCTTTGTTCAATGAATGTTGAATTCACTGCTTCCTTCTCAGCTTTCAGAGCTATGGTCAAGATATCGGAGTTAACTACAGAGGCCTAGTTATGGGAAATCGTAATAACTAATTCATGTTTAACTCTGCTGAGTAATTAAAATGCTGACAGAACAAAGTGATGAAGAAAGTAAGAAACAACTTCACTGACCAATAATAAAACTTACCAAGAAATAATAATGTAGACCTGCCACTTTGCCAACCCCAAAAATCAGTATCTTACAGGGATGTCAAACTGTTTCCACAAAAAAGTCTGAAAATTTCTTTGCCCCCCCCAATGGCGCTGCCCAGTTATGTAAGAGCAAGACACTTTTTAAAAAATCAGGAGTTTTCACGCTAGTTTTCATTGTTTTGAGAGAAGTTTGCAACTTTTCACGGGAACCTGCTATGGGACTATAAAATTTTATATAGGTCTTACATGTTGAAATTCCAAGAACTGAAATGATCCCACAGGCAGTGCCGTCACCATAATCAAAATGCATAATTAAATTCAATCTAGATCTAAATCTAGAATGGAATCTCTATCTGGATTCTAGATCTAGACCGCGAACAGCTGCCCTCTTCCTCTACTTTTTCCAAGATCATGGGCATGTTATTTGTTGTCAGTACTCTGATGTGCTGATTTTTAATCAACAACGCGACAGCATGTTGTCAGATGTGAGGAATTAAGCGCTACAAACTTCGATCTCGATCTTCAAACAGTCGCAGAACAGTCCAACTATTGACTATCGTCCGAGGTACGAGGATAACTTTGTCATACTTCCGGTTTTCACTGTCATCGTACGAAATTTGTATCGCAAATTATAAAACCACAATTGTCTTGTGGATCCAGTAAAAGTCGGCAGTTTATCGGCCAAAAGTAGGAAAGTCGGAGATGACCAAAAAGTCAGAATTCCAAATAAAGTCGGAAGTTTGACATTTCTGTTTGATCCAGTGTTCCGACCAGTGGCAACATACAAAATCTCTTTGACAATCGTGGAACGCCGATGATTGGCACATAACCTGGTAATGAGTGCCCAGATCAGGAGCTATAATCATGTAAGAGTATGTAACTTTGAATAACAATCAACACTTCGGATTGCCTGTGGGAAAGTACAGGACAGGTCGTGAGCTCAGTTCTTTGTTACCGTATTTCCATTTTTCACATTTTGAGAAAATTGATGAGTTGCGTTCAGCAACTATATTTGTAGATAGGAGATAGGACAAAATGATTTTCATAATATACAGGCGAAATGACTACAGTATATGGTAGATTTACTATCCCATTTTCACATGACATATCTCCAAAATCGCCCAAAATGGAGCTTGTGAAGTGCCAGTTGGCTCACTTACAGTGGGTGGGACTGAGTGCGAGTTGGGGTTAGTACTGGTTGAGACTGATCTGTATATGACTAAAGCTTAGCACAGGACTGCAAAACTGGCACTGCAGTGAAGTGGTTAAATGTCTACAGTTTAATACAATACCTAATTTGCAGGCTGTCACTAGGAGAATTCCACTGGGGTCAAAGGCCATGGCTGCCACTGGTTCATTGGCATGAGCATGGAAATGTGCTATGAGGCCCTCAACATCTGCGTCTTCAGGCACGTAGAACTGGGAAAGATGAAATTTATGTGAACATTAACATTTTTTTCCCTCATAAAGAAGATTTTAAACAATAATTGAAAGACTGAAAATAAAAGTGATCTTTATCAAATTATTGTATATATATTGAAGCGTCTCTATAAACTTACCGGAGACCTGATATATCTCAATGGTGTAAGGGATGAGTAAACATATGGAGTATCTCCTCTGCACTTGTATCTCTTACTCCTAAAGGTAAAACAACATCTGTAAGTTTATATGCAGCTAAAGCTTTTGATGCCTTATGACTGGGAGTGTTCTGTCTATGTCTATATATCCTATCACCTATCCTATGTGGCGTGTTGGCTCAGTGGTTTGTGCTGTGGCCTTTGGAAGCAGAGGTCACTGGTTCGAATCGCAACGGTAGCACGTAGTATCCTTAGGACAGATATTTAACACACAATTTTCCTCAGCCCATCCATCTGTAAAACAGGTACCTGATGTATATCAGGGGAAGTACAGTGGCGCTGCACTGCAGCGACGCGGTCTGAAATGGCCACGACAGTTTCCCCTCTTGGGGGTCAAGGGATGGTACTTTTAACTTTTTTTTAACTATTCTATCCTATACTGAAGACTATTAGGATGTTCCAGTAGATTCAGCCACCAGTTTTGTCCATTCTTCCCTAATCTCAGACACTCTTTGACAGTTGCTGAGTGCAAGGCCAAAATCCACTGATGTTATCCTACCTTCATATTCTCTAGCTAAATAGTTTAGGTTTTTTCCTTAATAAAATGAGGAGTAGAAATATGTTATAAAGTAGTAAGTCCAATATTTCCTTTTTTTTTCTTTTTTTCGTTCTTTTAGAGATACTCCTTATGATTTTTTCTTATGTTTTATTTTTCTTTTTGTTTTTTAACTGTATTCCCTGCAACATTTACAAGACTAAACTTGTATTGTCTATTCTGTCAATGTCTCAGAAAGCCGAAAATTTGCACGAGACAATATAACCCAGCAGTGAAGCGCTTTGGCAAGAGAATTCTCATTTCTTATACACGGACAAAATGCTGCTCAAAAGAAACATAAACTCTTTAATGAACATGGGTTGTTTTCCATGTTTGACCGGGCCATTTCTAGGGGGCAAATTTTTGGCTATGCTAGAATTTATAAATTTCAAATATTTGGCTCCCTCTCAGATAAAACTGACCATGATACATGCCATTGAAAAGGGAACTGTATGTAGAAGAATATGGATGGGATTTAAATACAGAAGTACTGAAATACAATTTGGGAAAAGTAAGATAACAAATCAAGCTGATGTGTCAGTTCTAAGAAGCTTGTGCTGAAGTTGAGCCAATGTGTTGGCTCACAGCAGTCAAAGAGCTACGTTAAAAAAATAAAACGCCTTCAAAGGGTAGTCCCACTGATACTAAAAGACTTGGGATATAATAAAAAACTTCAGTTTTGTTAAAGAACAAATCTGATCCCTTAGCATCATTTGTATCTCCACTCCTCCGAGACATTTGTCTCACGCCAAGGGCAAAAGAGTCGAAAGTCGATTTATGGCCGTTTTTAACTATTTTCCGATGACACTTTTAATTTTAATTTGTCTTCCACAAAACGAAAATTCCATCTTTTCTGTCCTGAAAAGAAAACTTTGGTATCTCGGCTGGAAAATAGTTAAAAACGGCTGCAACTTGCAATCACCTGAAGCCACTTGAGACTCATTTGCTCTAGGCGTAAGACATATGCATGTGACTCCCCTCCAGCTTATCCCCAACATCACACATAAATCAATGTGTCATTTCCAATACCTGGTCTCCCCTCAGTGACTTGAGATCTACCACTGACACTATGCCAGGGCGGTGCCCATTCTCATCCTGTGGGGAGGGGTCAGGTTTCTTGACTGCCGATGGGGTTTTGTTCCCAGTCACGCTGCTGACCATGGCTTCTCTCAGCATGGTCAAGCCTTTGAAGGCACCCTGTGGTGGAGTATGATAGGTGAGAATGGAAAATTGGATAAGGTGGATAAACAAAATTTTAAAAATATAATAATGATAACAGTTTGAGGACCATGATATTCAAGACATAATCTAGATGATAACTCTAAAATATCTGTGAAAAAAATCAACTGAAAAATGTTTACACTTACAAAAGACAATAGTAGTGCTATAATTATCAATACTGCATACAAACCAAAATAAGTACTATGGTTTAATACAAAGGAAAAGATAATGTAAACTGATAGAATCAGATTCCCGAGATGTGGGTAATCAGGAAATGTATTTTCAACCCAGATTTAAAGTGTGGCAGGAGATTGTTACGCAATAAACGGCACATGTAATAAATAGATGTCTGGGTTAAAAGATGGCAAAATGCTTTTTTCATTAACTGTAGGGCTGGCCCCTGACCATTCCATGCCCACATCACAAGTACACATTCTCATATATTACTTTTCACATATTTAAATCTCAGACACATGTATATATATATATATGTATTATTTATATATATTATACTCGCTGGGTACCCCACGTCCTCCATGGAAGGTGTTTTAAAATATAAAGTCGTGTGACTTAAATGTTTTGGCCAACATGTGCACCTCGATGCTGATATTTTGGTTCATTAAACTGAATATCACTCAAAGAAAACGTGTTTTCAATGCGTCATGTGTCTCGCACACAAGTGATGGCGGACAAAATTAATGATAGTTTGGCATTAAAAAAATAAATGAAAACAACTGTGTAAATTCAATCAAAATAAAGAGTAGCCTATAACACAGTTGGGTATCAGTTGCCCACATCTGTAATTTTATTTGAATTTTAAATGCCTGCCAATTCCGACTTTATTGGACCATAAGATAAGTGCCGCGTCCCCTGATTGCTCTTATTATATAGATATGCAGCTATCAGCGTCCTACTTTTATATAACCACATCTAACACCTCTACATCTGACACAGGCCCACATTCATCGTGCATCCTTGCTCTCTCTATGGAAAGGGAGAAAAACCAGATAAATCACATTTCCTACAAAGGGAGAAAAACAGAAACTACAGTTTAGAGGTCTATAGTTTTTCACTCTATACCTTTTTAAAAACTCTCTTGTTAGCGGAACTTACCTGGTTTTTCTGGCCAAATTATTGTTCTGGTTAACAAATCTTAGCAGTGTGCTTTACAATGTCAGGGCAATAACTCCTTTTTCTCAAAAATGTGACTTGTCGGGTTTTTTTCCCTGGAGTCTTCATATGTCTTACGCCCAGGGCAAATGAGTCACAAGTCGCTCCAGGCAATCGCAAGTTATGACCATTTTTAACTACATGTATTTCCCAACTCAGATATCAAATTTTTCTTTTCAGGATAGAAAAGATTGAATTTTCATTCTGTAGAAAACAAATAAAAAATTTTGGTATCTCAGTCGGAAAATAGTTAAAAACGGCCGAAACTTGAAATCTCCCCGATGACTTCGGACTCATTTGCCCTGGGCGCAAGACATGATGCAGATAGTGGTCTTACCTTGGCAGCACTGATGACAGTAGCGGCGTAGGACTGGGAACCATCCCCGGACATCCCACCACAGGACTGGTGCACTGGCAGCAACTGCACAAAGTACAAAATGTCAGACACTGTTGTATTTCTTGTTTCTACTCCCTAAATAACTCTTTATCAAAGTCAGCGATGGGACATCTTCACAGGGCATCACTACAACTCAATACAAGTTGGTGAGTGGGACAGCTTTGCTGGGGGCGGGGAGGAGATAAAACTAAAATCCTCTGATTGAACAGGACAATGTCCACTCCTTTTTATCACCCTTTTTTTTTTTTAAGCCTTTTTTTTTTTTTTTTAAATCTGATTTTATTTTTAAAAAAAACAAACATACAAACAAATTGAAGAAAGAGAAAAAAAAAATTCATAGAGGTTGCAAAATTTGGCTCTCAAAAATGAAAGTAGAATTTAAATCCAATGCAATCCAAAACTCCTGAAAAAAGGAATTCACAATTGTGGTGCCACTGAATATCTTATTGTAACAGGGCTCCACATTTTGTCTTTGGAAAAGACAATTTATATACATTTCCATCTTGATCAAAGTTAAAATGTGTATCTAACTGTGCACAATAAAAGTTATCATTAAACTGATCAGAATGTGAGCCCCTCACAGGCCTTGTCTGTTTTCTGGGAAGCTAAGAATGTATGTCTATCGGACCAATACAAGTGTAGTGGTAAAGTACTTAGAGTCTGTACTATATAGGGATAACAGCTATATAAATTTTTAATGTTCTCTGTCGTCACTATTATTTTAACTACAGAGAGCACAGCTTTAGTTACTCTTTTTTAACTGTTGCAAGTTTTTGAATTACCATTTCTGTGTACCTACCCTCTTATCAGCATAGGCCAGCCAGCGATCTCCTAGGGCTATGGGGTTGACCTTTGGCCCTGGGCAAGGATAGCAACCTGTAGTGGTAATACAGAGGAAATTGTTGCAGTGAATAAACAGTGTCATATCACTGTAACAACCAAGAATAATAAATGTATGTAAAAATTATGGATACTCAAACATCAATAAAAACGGCACAATAGAAAAGACATCTGTGTAAAAGACAATGTTTGTAATTAAAACATCTCCTGGCCTTCATAATTAATTCATTCTAAATTCAAGCCTAAATACTTTAAATAACTTACTGATGGTGTTTACTGTATAATCATGTTACATTGCATGTTTATTATCTCACCATTGCTCAGGCTGAATCACTGTCTTGCGCCCAGGTCAATCAAGTCAGAAATCGATACGGGAGGTTTCAAGTTATGGCAGTTTTATAAACTATTTTCCGACTGAGATACTGATTTTTTTTTTTTCTTGACAAAATGAAAATTCAGCCTTTTCTATCCTGAAGAGACAAATTTGGTATCTGAGTTGGAAAATAGATAAAAATGACCGTCACTCACGATGACTTCCGACTCATCTGCTCTGGGCGCAAGATAATTTCTCATTCATGGAATCCTCCACCTTGTTAATTCAATCTTACATAACTCTGATCATTATTCATGTGAAATGAAGGAATCAGCAGATCAACATTTCATTCACAGACCAAAATAGTGATTAACAACAACAGAAAAGACTAGCAGTGACAAACACATGTAAGTTTACCTGCAATGGTGATCAGCTGTCGCAGTCTGCAGGCATCGAACACAGACAGTTTCTCATGGAACACCATCACAACAAATCTGTGGCAAAAAAAAGACACAATTTCAAAACATTTGTCATAACATAGTGGAGACAGGACTGCAAAGTGTCTGTGTTGCAATAGAAAAAGCATTTTTCACATGCATTTGTAACAAAAAGGCCAAAAAAAAAATGATTCAAAGTATGTCTGTAAAATATATAGTTCTAGTGAAGTCAAATTTTCAGACTATAATTTTCGATCATAGATAAATTGTTATGTCTGCCAGTCATTAAGAAAGAGCTGTAAGTCACTACAACTGAACAGAAAAATCAAGGGCTGTATGTGATGAATGTGGTCAGATACTGATGTTTCTCTATTGTAGAAAGTGAGAGAGCATTTACCCCTGAATAAGAAAAAATTGCTCTTATAGGCAGATTATAGGCATGTCAGAATTTTATGAAGTGAAAAAAATGAAATAAGTGATAGTTGGTTCATTTTTGCCAATATTTCTGTAATGAATTTAGCTGGTGCTGACGGGTCACCCCTTGTCAATTATCTCTGGCTCCTGTCACCAAATGAAAGTGTATGGATTACAGGTTTTCTGTGACAGAAGACTCCTTGGAAATCTCATATAGGGATCATATTGGTAACGAGGAAGTAAAGAGGCATATTGAAAGTGGAATCAGCCTGCATAAAGACCTCCTCACCACAGTTAAACGACAAAAGCTGAAATGGTATGGGCATATCTCACGTTCAGCAGGCCTCGCTAAAGCAAACCTGCAAGGCACAGTGAGAGGTGGGAGACGGAGTGGTCGACAGAAAAAGAGATGAGAAACAACATCACAGAGTGGACAGGCCTAGAATTGGGAGACGTCTTGAGAAGGGCAGAGTGCCGGGATGGATGGAGAAGAATGATTGTGCAGACTACAGAGGTGCCCCTACGGACTAATGTCTAAGGGATCAAGGCAAGGCAAGGTGATAGTAATGACTGTATTTGGTGGAAAACTGACACACGGCTGACTTTGGCTAGCCATGCGACACAGATCTTTTGCCTAGAGCAACTGAATGAGGTTGCTCTGGGCAGTCGTGAGTTATGACTGTTTTTAACTATTTTCTGACATAGATATCCAAATTTCCTTTTCAGGTTAGAAAAGGTTGAATTTTTGTTTTGTGGAAAAAAAATAAAAATTTTGATATCTCAGTTGGAAAAAAGTTGAAAATGGCAATAACGAGAAATCTCCCGCCATGACTTCTGACTCATTTGCCTTTCGCACAAGACATACAGAATTTAAAGGAGATTTCAAGTAGAGATGGATAAAATGGATTCCAGTTAAGAAAACCTATCTTGGAAGACAGATTTAAATGTTTTCTATGCAACAGACAATGTAAGACTATAAGCTTTCTCAAATGTAGTTTTTAGTGTGTATGATTTTTGTGTAGCAAATATTCAAATTGCATCTACCATCTCAATTTTTCTTCAGTTCGGAATTCCTTCTTTGTCTTCTTGTGATGGTAAAACATTTCCATTAGATATTTTCAAGTTAGCCTCCTCGTCCTCTATCTCTTTCTCATTTCCACCAAGCAGAAAAAAAAAATGAACTTAAATATCTTTAACTCAGAAAGTAGATCATAATTCTCAGCCTGAGAAGAATACATGTTCGATATCCAAAACACATATGTGCTTCCAAAGTCTCTTCTACAATAAAAATTTCTGCCTATACACGCTACTGGCACTGTACTCATATCAATAAACAAATATTTACATGACCAAAAACAAACCTACATACGAAAAAAAAAAAAAAAGAATAGTAAATAAACACAAATGAAATCAAGATAAACAAAACAAATTATGAAAAAAAAAAAAAAAATGGGTATTCAATTCGTGAAAGATATATATCTTCTCATTAACAAGATTTCCTAAAACAGAAGGATAAGACTCTTATTAAATGCAAAGCAAATATTACAGGTCTTTCTGCCATCAGATTGTCTCTCACCTCTTGTTACATTCAATGTTGTGAACCTCCAGAGTTTTGAATGAGATGGAGTGGACATCATCTCCTGTGCGCAGCGACACAAACTTCACCCCGCAGTAAGCTTTTCCAGCACTGTGAAAAGACACAACACTTCCACTGTTGATATTTGTGTAATTTTAATGTCCTCATCATGAAGTATAAATCATACGCCCCACTATTTTCACAGACATGGCTGAATATAGTCAAAAACTTATGAAAATGTTTAAAAAAATATATTTACATTCACTGGTTCCAGCCATGTTTGAAAATGGTGCAGAGTACATATTTAGGTCCACTTCAAACCATACCATGGTAAACTAAGACAGATTCTCTATCTAAAGTGTGCATATGTTATTAATTATTCATTTTTGCTCACTATAACAACAGTACCCATGAGCAAGACATTTGGCAAAACTTCTCAGTACCATACTTCCTAAACACAACTATGGAAATCAAATAAAATCATCTGTTTGAAAACTATTTCCTACATATGCAAGTTAGGCTTTACCATGAAGGAATTGAACAGTTCAGTTGACTAACAAAGTGTCAGGCTTATTTTCATAGACAATCTTGCCCCAAACATAGGAAACAGATCATTTTGAAATATTTAATGGATGGACCCATTCTGAACCCCTTCAAAGCTGAAGATTTGGCTACGAGGAAACTGACATCAAGTGAAAGCAATGGTGTAAAACATTAGGTCTTTTCATGTATGCAGGGAAAATTACACTTTCCTTCTTCTTGTCCTATATATTATTATTGTTGTGGTAACAATTTACTGTACAATAATGACCCACAGCTCATTAATGCCTCTCAGTGCAGTATAGTTTTCAACATAAACAAAGAGGGCGGGTGATTCCCATCACGTGACAATTGCCTCGCGCCCAGAGCAAATGAGTCAGAAGACATGCCGTATGATTTAGAGTTATTGTCATTTTCTTTTTTTTTTTTACTATTTTTTTTATTATGATACCAAAATTTTTCTTTTTTTTCAAGGGTAAATTTTCATATTGTGAAAATACAAGATTTGTTAGAAGCTTAGTAGGAAAATATTTAAAAACGACCAAAAATGACTGTAGATCTTTATCGCATGACACAACTTCCGACTTGTCTGTCCTGGGCACAAGACAATTAACAATGTTGAGCAAACAGAGAATTCACAATCACAATGTGATCAGTGCCAAGAAAAGAACGTCCATTCCTTTTAAGTATTTTGACACTAAAAGTGTCTAACACCAACCTAGAGGAGTCAACAATGGCAGCTATTGGTCGTTTGGATCTGAACTGATCTTCATCTGGATTTGGTGTGGGTAAAATTCGAAGACATGACACTGTGGTCTGTCTTAAGGACAAAACTTCCAAAGCTTCCCCATTGTGCTGTGAAAGATATGATTGAAAAAAAAAAAAAAAGGAAATCATAAGCCTACGTGACAACAGTTTCATATGATATGGGGTAAAAGCTGGTCTCTCACGTAAAATTCAGGTGAAACGAAAATAGTGGCACAGAGATATCTATGCACGTATAAATAAGATGTCCTCAATATACTCCTGTAGTTGTGGGATGATTAATTAAGTCTGACTCTATCAGAATCGAGTAAAATGAACACTAAACATCATTTGGTGACATCTCTCTGTCTTTTAATTTGCTAATATATACTCTCCTTTACTGAATGAGCTGTGTGCTCTATTTCATTTCCAACTGGCTTTCTTCTCGTCAACAGACATTTTACACTTTCTTATCTTGCAACAATTCCAAGCAAGAGATTAATCATACTCAGCTGTTAATACTTACAGTGATAAGCCACACTTGGACCCCGTCAGCATAGCCTAGCACCAGCAGCAAAGGCTGAGCTTTCTGGTCGATGCCCTGTAAGTTTGGGTTGGACTGGAGATCTAATAGAACAATAGCCAAAAAATTCATGTGAAATTTAAAAGAAAGGTGATTAAATGTCAGATACACCTAATTTAAAGGACACATTAAAAAAGTTCATTGAATGAAAAAGATGACTTTAAGCACTCTAAGTTTATATCTTGGGCATCTTACTGCACCTAAATTGGTTTCCATGTTAATGTCCAATTTGATAATCCTTAAATCCATGAGTGCGACAACTTTGATGATACAATTTTACAAATAACAATGAAAAGTAAACCACTCAAAAAGAAAAAAAAAAAAAAAAGAGAAAGAAGTTAGGAAAGAAAAAAAATAGCGCATTTCTGCTTACCATTAACATCACAAGTTTCAAAGCGTATCCAGGTAACTTTTTCCTTATCCTCAATCTTGGGACTAGTAGTGGAATAAGCTTGAGGCACAACATCAGTAATGAAATCAAAGACACTCTCGGCCACTGACTTGTCACTGGAAAGTTATAGAGAATGAATTCATTTCATTCAGGCCAAATGCAGCATACTTTTGATAGACATGATATTCTATTACTTGATCATTGAAATTATACTGGTGATGCCTAATTCTTTGCAAATCATATAGATCTAATTAAATACTAGTGCATGCCAAGACTGGTGCAAGCATGACATTTTTCAGAATTTTTAAAAAATAAAGAATAAAATTTTATTTATCTGTAAATCTAGAGCCAACCCCATTTCCAACTATTTCATTCACTACGGAAAACCAGTGCCGCAGTATTTCAGGCGATGAATGTCCGTATCGTAAAAGCTGTTTCCGGGATCAGCCAATCATGAATCCTGAAATAGTGGGAGGTTATAAAGTGGAAGTCGGAAGTAGACAGCTCCGTAACGAACATTTTGTGAACCTTAGTTCATGACCCCAGTTCGGCCACCGTGCCTCATGCTGGCCACTAGCCTCCCTCAGTCCGATCAGTTGTTTGTTTACATTAGCAACATGAGACTTTTTGTAATTAAATGTTATCTCTGAGTGTGTAAGCAATGTTTTATGCTATTTCCACTTTCATCTCATATAATTCTGTCTAGGGAACTATTATCCATGTACTCAAATTCATCTTCATTCTCACTCCTCTCATGTGTGTCACTCTTTCTCGTTTGTACCCCTCGCCCCCTTCCCCTTTACTTTCTCAAGCTGTCATGCTCCTCTTTCAGCTTGTCCCCAAGTGTTGTCTAGTCTAGTGTCAGCTTTCTAGATGATACTTTTTAAAATGCCCGTGTGTGAAGGAGACTTTCTCTTGAAAAGGAGGTTCTCGGTTTGCTATTACTTCGCTGATTAGTTTCTGATATGGACTAATCAGCCATATTCAGTATCTCTTTGAAGCATTTACATTCACTCTTGTTTCACTGATCAACCGCAGTCTGCAGGAATCGACGCTCAGGTGAGTTCATCGGATATTTTTAAGATAACTCTCATACTTGAAGAAAGTGGTCGGTCTGCGGAGTGGGTTTGGACAGGGCTATTTGACTCCCGATCTAAAGTCAACCCGCCTCTCGCCGAACCCCCTCCCCAAACCGACCACTTTTGTTTACGATTGCCAAATCATACGATCCACTACGATCTCATTGATTAGTCCCCGGTATGCACTAACCAACCCTATTTGGCATCTTTTTGAAGTATTTACATTCAATTTCGTTTCGTTGATCGACCGCAATCTGCAGGCATCGACAGCATGGTGAGTTCATCCCCCATTTTTAACAAAAGTCTTAGTGGGACAAAGGTCACGGCTAAGGTTTTGTAGCCATATTGTTGGCCGTTTATTTATGGAAACCAAGGTATTCCCGATCTTGAAAGCGCGGGAAACCATCCTAACATGCCAGATTGGCCATTATCCAGTCATGTTGCATGACAAAAGGGTGGTCGGCTTTTGGCAGGACATTTTACCTGTCTGTCCCTTTTCCGACCACCCTTAACTATTGCTCGAAAAACACCATTTAATGCAAATTTTTATGCCATTATCCACTGTCATTATAAATTCTAATAATACTACTTCATTAAAATTATTGACACTGCAGTTTCACTCCACTACCAGTATCTGTCAATGATTTCTGAATTTTTTCTTCTCTCTATTAATAGTACATTTCACTCCATTTACAACGACATGAATTTCAATGCTGTATAATCGTTTTCTGGCTTGTTTCTTCCTAATGGTGCATTTCATCATTTATAATTACCACTATCTGATGTCAACAGAATAGTTTTCTCGACGATTCCTCCTCCTTTAATGATACATGTAAGCCTACTTAAATTATCATTATATAATACATGCATGAATGGGCAAAACAAAAACCTCGTTTTCAAAACAAAGCCTCCTTCATGTATGCGTATATGAAATAGTATCATCCGGAAGGATGGGGGACAAGCTGAAAGAGAAGCCAGACGGCTTGAGGGAGGAAAAGAGGAGGGTGGGGGAAAGACAAAAGAGAAAAGAGTGTCACATGTGAGAGTGAGAATGAAGATGAGTTGGAGTACATGGATAATAGCTCCCGAGACATCACATAACCACATTTTATATGTGATGAAAGTAGAAATAACAAAAACACTGCTAACGAACCCAGAGATAACATTTAAACACCAAAAAACTCATGATGCCAATGTAAACAAACGGCAGGTCGGGTTGAAGAAGGTCGGTGGTCAGCATGAGGCATGGTAGTCAGAAAGGGGTCGTGAAGTAGGATTCACAAAATGTGCGTTATCGAGCCATCTACTTCAGATTTCCACTCCACAACCTCATAATATTTCAGGGGAGATGATTGCCTTATCCTGGAAACAAATTTTATGACTCTGACGCCATTGCCTGAAATACTGCGGCACTTTTTTTCGGAGGTGCCCTAAGTGGTCGGAAACCAGCAGGTTGACTCTAGATCTAGTTTTAGAAAAAAAAAAAAGATTAAATCGCGATTGCTGGAATGAGGTTAATGCTACAATATAAGCAGGGTGAATCAAGTAATTATTTGCTGCGACTGTTCATGCCTCAATTTAGTCAGTTTGCTCTGAAATAATGCTGAATTAGATTGAAATGTCTGATCTAATCATTCAGATCAAATCATTACCAACAAGGCTACCAAATGGGCACATATAATGGAAAAGAGGAGCATAAGATGAAACCGTAACCCCAGAATTAGGCCTAAATTGTTCTAACTACAACAACTTTTTATTTTGGTGCAACAAAATGTCTTTGTCTGTACTGGTTGGGGGAAATCTGTAGCAGAAATTGTTTTTTTTTATGTAGGCCTAGCAAAATCATTATAAATCCATCTGGATCACTCTACAGACATTCTTAAGTGATTCACAATGAAAATACCTGATCATGGAATGTAACACGAGGCAGTCTTGAACTGGACTAGATCTCGATTTAGGCTACATAGTACATCTATCTATAAATTTTTCATTGCAGCGTAATGCAGCTGGAACTAGACGAGTGGTTTAAATATGTTTTAAATAGTAAACATGATGCTGATGATACCTGAACGCATGAGGTCGTACAACATTGCAGGTGTATTTCGACGATTTCCTTGGTGACTCTGCAGCCATGATGACAAGCAGAGTCTTGCTTCAAAAACGAAATGTTCGTAACAATTTCAGTAACTGTCTCTTCCACTTTGACTTTTGTTTACATCAAGGAGGAAGTTGACGTCATGATTGTTTTTGTCCTTTGCCAGTCCATCAATAATTATCAAGCAGAAGAGAGTTCCTAACAAGGGAAACAACTGGGAAATTTTTTAGCATCAAGAGTTGTGATTGCGTCGTGGAAAAAAGAGGGGGCGGGAGAAGGTGTAAACAGTTCAAACGAGCAAACGAATGGTATGATTAGATAACATAATATAAACTGCATCTCGTGCAATGTGATTCATTGATAATTAGCAAACTGATCAAAGAAACAATCGTTCAGTCATAATGCGTGATCTTTTAACCTAACCGGAAAGAGTTCACGTAGCCTAGACACACAATGTACAAACAGGTTATCAGGTTATTATATCTTAGGCTACTTAATATGAGCACTTTATGAACTTAGCAAATCGGTGGATCTCTGGCTCAAATAACAACACATTTATTTGCTACACGTCATCGATGATGCATTCCCACCAATCGGGTTTTTTTTTTTTTTTTAGGATCTGTGCAGCTTGCAGCAAAAAGATAAAGTTTTCAAACTTCCGTAAACCGATTTAGGCTAATAAGTAGGCTACCTCAGGCTTGCACCGTTCCTATCTTTTCTTTTCGAGGGCCTCAGGATATGTTTATAAATTCTAAATGTAAAAACAATGGTTCACTAAAAATTCCTATAGACAAAGAAATTATTAAAGGTAAATGTGCCTATGATCTCAGCTAATGTTCATCCCCAGCGCGTGATTCTCAGATAGACGACAGGCGAACTAGGTTGAAATGTCAACAAGCCTAAAATTTCAAAAACATCAAACAAGTTGTTTGATACCTTAGATACCTTCGCATACAAACAAGGTGAGCTGAAATCATATTTTTTTAGTACGCGTCCTGTAGGTTTTTTTTACTGAGTTCACATATTCCACGTGTTAGATAGTTAGCGATCTCAGGCTACAATTCACTATAAATTTCCGCCTCGCCAGCAGCTCGGTCTTTTGCTATAGCTTACCGGTAACACAGAGCGGTGAGAGCTTTCTCACTTGTTACTTCCAGGTCTGCAAGCCCCAGGAGAGAGGATACTGCCAACGTTGAACTCATTCTGTGCAGGTGATGGTGCTGCAACACCAGGTCAGTTTTATGTGCCACACTGGTACCAAGAATTGAAGTGTGGTGTAGATGAATTTGCCCTACATCTTG
This sequence comes from Peronia verruculata, assembly GCA_038406235.1. Lineage (NCBI taxonomy): Eukaryota > Metazoa > Mollusca > Gastropoda > Systellommatophora > Onchidiidae > Peronia > Peronia verruculata. The sequence goes on along the minus strand of JBCAUA010181288.1, from coordinate 8,021 downwards.
TTCTAGATTAGCAGAGTTTTGTCGTGATGTAAAACAGTAATAGGCATACAGCGTAAACCTATGATAAGCAATCATGTTCGTTTCTCCCTATTATCTTGCAAACATGGGGTGAAATACCGTACGGCCCGCGCACTTCAAAATCAACCGTGCACCCCATACATACTACTACTTTACTATCAATTTGCAAGACCAATTATACTAGCCTGTAACTATTGTTTGGGTTGAACCCATCGCTAGAGAGCGCGATGGTTGAACCTCTTTTTTTTTCGTCGGACCAAGGCTACATGTTAGCGTTAGGGTGGACTTGCGCTCGTCGATGGTCCCAGCAGGTTAAGCCAGCAGGGTTGTTCTAGGCTATTATTTAGTGTGCGGGCCGTACGATATTTCTCCCCGAACATGTATTTCACTAATGCATATATTTTACTAATGCAAGCATTCTAAAAGAAAATTGGAGGGAGATGAGGGGGGGGGGTTGTTATGTTCGTTCCATGTTATTCTTTCAGAGGCAATGTAACTTAGCTAGGATTAGAAAGTTCTTTTGAGGGAGATTTTTGTCGTTGCTGATTGTGATGAAAACTCTTATCCGCATTCTAAATCCTACCCTGATTGCTCTACCGTTCCAAATTCAAATTGCAGTGAAGTTTTGTTGACTTTCTCCCCTTGCTGCAGAAATGCCCACCCTCCCTTCTTCATCCTGCCTCTACTAAGTACTAGTAGCCTACTTGTAGTGTTTAAATATTTGAATAATTCCAACTATTTCGATAATTATTCTAATACGTGTTATATGTGTATAATTGACACCACGTAGAGCTTTGTGAAAGCGATATGGATGATTTGATAAAGATCAGAGGACAAGACTTTGAGAAGGAGAGCACCAGAAAGAGCGGTTGCTGTAACAGGCTATTGTGTCTGTAGGTGATTTTAATTCATGGGTTTGGCACTGCCCAGGGGCGATATACCGTACAGCCCGAACACTTCAAAATAGTGACAGGGTTAGGGTTAAGGTTAGCGATAGGGTTAGGGTTAGGGATAGTGTGCGTTAGTGTGTGGGTCATACGGTATTTCTCCCCTGCCCAGGGTGAGTGACATTCAGGCTATGCTATAGATTCCTCCTTGCTACCAGAAACCCTAACGGTCTTCATTTTATAGTTGGAATGTCAGAGCGATGACATCGGTCTAGAGGGAAAGATTTCTCTGCGCAGTCTCGCCAAGTTTAAGACTGAACTTGTTATTGTATCTAATGCATGCACAGAAACTTCTAGCCCCTGACATGCCAGAGATACGAGGGCCTCTTGACATTAAATGATCACATCTATGATCGATGTTCATGTGTTGCTTTTGGAAATTCCCTCTGCTCCCATTTTTTTTTCCTCTTTTTCACATAACGAAATGTAACCTCCCAACTTTCTTTACTTGGAATGTGTCACTGCTGAGAGAAATATAGATTACTAGGAGAGAGAACTACCTTTTGAAGAATTTTTCATCTTGACGCAGGCTGCATTTTTGGCCTATATAATCCACATGAATTGTGCAACTGAGATTGTCTTCAAAAGTGCTTCAAGGGTCCCGTCAAGATCAATAGCTCTACTTGAAGACGCCTTCCTTTCTCTCGAGCTCAGAGTTTAAACTTATACTGGAGAGCGGACTGATAACGTCATGCGTGCCGAATGTGGAGCCATGCCCATGGAGGCAAGAAACGTAGTTAAATTTAACAGTTAAGGCCCTTGTGTTACCAAGTGTAAATTATTTCAAAACTAAACGAAACTCCATGGCTCCCAGTATTGGCACGCTAGACACAATGGTGTTTTAAGATGATCCGCACTCCAGTATAATAGTACATTTATAAACTCATTGCTCGAACGGTAGCAGAGCAAATGATGACGCATTCGTTCTCTGTCACAAATCGTAACCAGGAAAGCCGTTGACTATAGGTATTGTCTTTAAACTTGGCAGGTGAATTTTGATGCTTCCAGTGGTTTCCTTGGTATTCATATAGCTAAGGCAGAGCTAATGAACGTAAAACAAAGGAGTTAATTGTGATGCGGATCCTTTAAGTAAAAGTGGAGACACACAAGAAATGAGAGCATTTTCTTTTCGAATCACTATGCTGGATTTTATTACCATAGCACGAAAATGCAACAGAAGTATGAACATTTAATTTTCGGCTTTCGACGCCCTCAAGTTCTCGACTGAAGTTTATAGTTATGGTAATGGTTTTGACAAGCTTTTCAACTTCCAGTCATGATTATCTCTGCTGTCAACTGTGGAAAAAAACAAAAAACATAACACTAAATTGTGCTTTAATTAAGTTTACGGAGAAATTTCCGACCTATTTGTAAGGCTAGGCGTGGTTAGGAAATCGGGAGGAAATTGGTGTGAGGTGTCGTTGTTTGTGCATGCAGTGGTCTGTTATCGTGAGGACGTGGAACACTCAGGGAGTCATAGTGGTATGGGTGTGTTATCGCGGGATATTAACTTATGTGAAGATTAGGTGATTAAGTTCGTTTCTTCGAGTTCAGTGATGCTTTTTTTTTTTTAAATTCCTTCTAGGAAGCAAAACTTGACTATGTGGCGAGAATTTTGTCTGATTGGCAGGTTTGATGGTGTCTGTGGATGGAGCTGTTGTGGCTGGCCTCGTGTTCAGCTGCGCCGGTGTTACTTTTTTATTTGGGCCTTTCTTTTGGATGCTATGTATTCTTTCTCGTTCCTGCCCATCATGGCCAAAACGGTTAATGGGCCTTTTTCAGAGTTGTGTAACTGTTTGCCACTGCTCATGGCATTTTGACCCTTGACACCAACGCTGCCAGTAAGTGGGATTGTGGTAAAGCTGGAAGTAGTGACATTTCAATTCATCTGAAAACCTGGCAACCACATCAGATAAATTTCAGATTTTGACGTTTATGAAACCTAAACAGTTGTGATCAAAAATTCTTTTGTAGATGAATTTTGGGAAAAGACAACTAGCTGTATAATGGACGAAAATGAGCATGAGATGGCATAGGAAATACTCGGAGAAATCTGGGTAGCAGCAAGGATATATCCTGTGGGAATCCATAAGGTTATCTAGAAACAGGTCCGTCAGTAATGTACTGAAAGTCTGGACGATGTGTGCAATTATTATGGACGTAGGTATACTCATCTTAGTTAACTGTAACAACTTTAGCAGCATGCACGTAGACACCAGTTGTGTTCATATGCATCTTTTGATATGTTACATCTTAGCTCTTAAAGGCTTTAATAGGCATGACATCGCCTTAGCATGTCGATGCACTGTAAAAATCAGTCTTGACGTGACACTCAGTTTGAGATGAAGATTAATGCAATTTTGATGTATCCAGTATTTATTGGTTTTCACACAAAAATCCCTTGGTTTCGCTTATTTTATTGTTTCCTTTGTATTTTGCTGGGTGATGGCTCGGCATTCAAAGGCTAAACTTTACACAGCAGCGCGGTCTTCGTATTGCCGGGTGAAGGCTTGGCTTTCGAGGACTTCGCTTTGCGAATGGCTGCCCTATTTATGCAGGAGGTGGAACTGAGATTGTGCAATATGAGATACTTCTTGCAGTTGATTTTGAAAATTATACTAGGCATTTGAACAAATTATACTGGACACATATCGCGCATACTGTGTTATACTTTATATATCAGTATTTTGACCAACCTTCTTGGCATACAAACGTATACCAGCGTTCTAGACACAATAATAGTCGTAGACGTGCTGATGCGCTGTTAAATCTCAATAAAAGCAGAGATTCTGTTCGCTTCAGCCATTTGCAGGCTTTTGAGGACGGCCTAATTTGGGGGCCTTATATTATCATTGCAGTAGTCCTCTAAGCAGTACTTTCTGCCAAAACTACTCAGATCCTAAAATAATTACATGTATGCTAAAGGCAGTTACTGTTCACATAATATTGCAAAACTGTAGACATAGGAAATAAGTCGGAAATAATTGACTTGTTTTGACTTATTTGCAAATGCGAAAACAAGTTATTCGCGTCTTGTGAACGAGATCTGACAGTTTTTCTCAACTTATATGGCATTGTTTTACATTACATGTGTCACAATACCGATTTTTTTGCAGCTGGGTTTGGTGTATCTTACAACTCAGCCTGGCGCACAGGTGCAGATGACCGAGTTCATTGCAGCCTTTTATTTAATAAATCTTCAAGGATAAATTTCCAAGGAATATTCAGAAAATGATAGCCAATAGTCACACTATTGAAAAAAAAAAAAAGTCTTGGGATTACGTCTTACACATAAAGCATAACTTCGTGCCGTCAGGTCAGGGTCAGGCAGCTGAAGTTTGCGACAAAATGTGTGCAGTTTCAGACATCACAGGGATTTCACTTAGTGGAAATTATTGTTGCTAGATGTCGGTCCGGCAACCTGAGATTTCACGATAATGCAAGGAATTCCTGTAATCTCAGCAGTGTTCCTATGTCCATAAGTAAAATCCCGCCATCTTCGAGGCTTGACACTTCATTTGAATTCGTGTCGTTTTCGACTTATTGGCTTGTTGCCTGGCAATCAGGGTGAAGAAACAGCATGATTTCCTCCTGCATTTCTGACCGAAATTCACCATCTTTGTGTGTTGTCAGGCGTTGCTAGGCAACCGAAGTGGGTGACGGACATAGTGCAGATTTATCCGACAACTACCACTTCGTTTTTGAACGGAGCTACTGGAACCAAACATTCTAAGGCTTATTGTCCCGCGTGAACAGCTTTGTGTTGCCGAACGGTGGTTTGACAACTGAAGCCAGTTCTGGACAGTGGGAAATAATACATGGCTAGTAATACTAGTATGTAGAGCGCATCACAGGCTCCAGCGCTTTACACCCTCAATTACTCTTAACAGATGCAATGGAGATAAAAGTAAGGCACATTGTGAACTTGTTGAAAGCATATCAAGCGTCTGCCCGGTAGACAATCAAATCTTGTCAATGTTTACTGTCTATATAGTGCAAAACTAAGTTTGGATCGTGTCAGGAAATATGTAAATTCCTTCCCATTGGCTATTGTCAACAGTCGAACCTACTTGAATTGGTGAAAAATAGGTCGAAATGTATTTTTCTAATTACCCTTAAACCTGAAATCAGAGTATATTCTTTGGACCTACGAATACGTAATGACAAATGCAGGGCTATAAGCCAATTTCCATTAACTTGAAATTGCTAGCTAATCTCTTCTGATCTGAATGAATCAGACCATTTTTTTTTTTTAAGCTGCTGCCGCAGACATGAAAAGTGTAGATCTACCTACCTGGTCGGACATAATTTAAGCGTGGCTCATGAAATGGAAGTTTTGCTCATCAGGTTTCAGCACTTTCATATTAGGTCGGCGATAACTGATGTGCATTCAAGAGAGAAGGGCATTATTACATGGTTCACTGTATTACCCAGGATCAATTGAAAAACAACACTTTTTACTTTTATCACAGTTGTAACGACTCACCTGGTGACAAAGCGGTTTGCAAACATTAGTAGTTTTTGTCCATGTTGTGTTATATTTATCTATGGTTTGACGTAAAAGTCGCAATAGGACAATGTCGTAGCAGAGTACATCGATATTCTTTTGAAATTCATTAAACACTTTGGAAAGCAGACAAGTGCAGATTTTTTTTTTTTTCCTGTTTTGTGATGAAAAATTCCTTGATTTACAAGTTCCTGGAACTGCAGGTCCCACTAATCCGATTTATTTGCATCTAAAGCAGTTTTTATTTTTAAAAAATATTGGCATATCATTCAGAGGCACGGTTCACTTCTCTCACTTTTCATCCTCTCTGGTAACCCCGATGAAGAGATGGAACCACTTTTTTTTTTTTTTCTGTATTGACATGTGCGAGATTGGCATGGAATCATCCGTCGAGTCTTTCTAGAGTGGGAAACCTTGTCCATCTTTTCCTGGAATCCTCTTCCGATTTTGTGACCGTAGAAGCTGAGTGGGTGTCCAAACCAAGCACTGTTGGTTTTTTTTGTGTGTCGTTTGCATCAGAAAATCTCTACAAAATCGTACCTCGTTCACTCCGTCCTTCGCGGATTCTTTCTTTCCCTAGCGATCTTCTGACACGTTTGTTTTAACTCTGATCAATTCCATGTATTAAAAATCAACGAACCGCAATATATTTTAAGTCATTCTTCGAAGATATCAGTTGCTCTGGACTCTGTATCTCCTCATATAACCCCGTCCCCCTACAATCCATTCTGATTACTTTTTTTAATGGGAATTTTCAGGTTTTTTTTTTTTTTGCACTTTATGAGAATGCATCTCCTCAATGCATACCGGTACTGTTAACTTTTAGATTAACATGTTTTTGGCTCATTTCAAAGTTATTGTACCAACAGCCCAAAGTTTCCATCAGATTTTTAAGAGTGAGGATTTCCTTTATTGTGGCGTCGCGGGAAGAGCTTGTCTCTCTCCTGCACGTCGGAATGCTTTCGACAGGGGGAGGTGGGAGTTGCCGTCTCTTGACTCCGTCGGTCCAGGTCTTCCGATGGCGGCGTCATCTTGCTTTGCTGCCACTGAATTTGTGATCTGCACATTGAGCCCGCTGGTGTAGTGAGATGTCAAACACTAATTCTGCATGTGTTGGTTTTTACGATTTCTCTGAGTTTAATCTGGTCTCTTCTGGTCTTGTTGATGGCATCGTTACTCTATACTCACATATCACTATTACAGGTATATCACTGTTACAGGTTTAATTATTTCTTTAGTCAAAACAGTTTTTTTTTCTTTTTCTTTTTTATTTGGGTATACTGCGAGGAGAAAGCAAAAGGAAACAGTTCTTCCATTATGACTTATCTTTCGGCTTATATTTATATTATATATATAGAGAGAGAGAGAGTAAGGTGAAAATGGTCAAATATTATAACTGATTGTGAAAAACTTCTTGCCTCAGATTCCTTGGCTAATAATGATGAAGTATTGAATTGTAGTATCTTTCCTGAATTTGAATGTTAAAAAAGGAATGAATGTTAAAAGCAGGTGGGTAATCTTTTAACGAATTGGTTTCACAGATCCTTATCTAAGTCAGATCTAGAAAGATCCAAGGGAAACAAGCATAAAAAAATTGGGGGGGGGGGGAGAAGATGAAGCCACATGTACCGAGTCTTGAACTGTTGTCCTTTTAATACGCTGTACCACTTGTCTGGACTTTTTTAAATATGTGTGCTAAAAAACAGGACTCTTTTGTGGATTTTTCCCACTTCAAAGTCAATGCAAATGAATCTTTAAAATATTTATGGTGAAAATTAGTCTGTTCATCAGTATAGTTTTATGCCTTATTATTTAATTTATATTTTTTTATTAAACAAGCAAAAAAGAAATTCGTAACAAGCAGAAAGAAATCCGGGAGGACATAAGCTGCTTATATTATTATTACTCAGCTCTTAAGATTTTTGCTTAGTTTGCGTTAAGTTTCCTTTCCTCTTTTTCTTCTTTCTCTTCCGGTATATGAAAAGTTGACAAAAAGTTTTATATTGACGGATTTTAGGGGGGGGGGGGGGAGAATCCAGAAACACGATTGAAGATGGTGGTTCCAGAAAAAAACCATCTCTTACATGGTTCAGTTAGTGACGTAGAGGGCTGGTGGAGTTAAAAAAAAAAAAAGTGGTCTTTTCTTTCCCTCTTCTTATCATCCCCCTCTTATATATACACACCCCATACAAATTTGTTTTCGACCATCTTCTGTGATTAAAAAAAAAAAAAAACATATTTGGAGTGTCTTTGACATGTAGTTGGCCTAGCCCCTTCATTGTCTTTCCGATACAAACTGGTGTCTTTGCATATCGATCTGTTTGATTATCCCACAAACGTTTGATTAAATCCTCCAGAGATTTTAACTTGGGACTTTTTTTGTGTTTTTTTTTTTTTTTTGTTCAAGGCTTCATCGAAAAAGAAAGAAAGAAAAAAAAACCAGATGGCAAAAAGTGTTAGCAAAAAAGTCCAGGCAAAAAAAGTGTCGTCGTCCAAAAAAAAAAAGTGTCGTCGTCCAATATATTTCAAAACCCGTTTTTTGGGGGGGG
>JBCAUA010181178.1:0-21602 GCA_038406235.1 Peronia verruculata | reverse complement strand
CCCCCTCACTTGATGACATAATATGTGAACGGCCCCTTAGGAAATGAGCAAAATATTAGATCTCCTGATACCTAAAGAACACTGACAGAAATATTATGCATCTGAAATTTCATTGTACATTATGACCTGTCATATGGCCAGTAGCACTAGCGAAATTTTCTTACCAAGTAGACCAGGTGGTCAGGTTGACTATAATACTGTGGATGCCAGAGTGAGGTGTCTTGTAATGTTTAAGTGCATGCTTATTGGCTGAGTGACGATCACAACCCTGTCATGTCAGGAAAGAAATAAATCAGTAGCAAGAAAGAAAATACCACTAAAAATCTAGAATCAATGTTTCCACAATAATCAGATTTAAAAATGTAAGCCTCAAAACAATGATTTACTTAACCTAACAAATTATACAATAGTTTCCTTTATTTTTTATATACATTTTCTTAGGATCAGTATATTTTAATTCAAGTGAAGTATGTCCAAAAGAACAGCATATTGAAGGACAATGAAGATCCTTTATCACCTGCTTGGGTCTTCTATCTTTGCACAGAATAACTTCTAAGTTGTTTTTTTTAACACTGCAATGAAACAGAAACACAATGCTCAGTATGTCATCATCATTGTAGAAAAAGTAGAAAACAGACAGTTTCAAACAAAGAAAGAAATTGCTTGTTGACCAATTATGATAAGCTGGCAATTCAACAACAAAATTATATGTGCAACAAAATTGTTTCAATGGCTTGTAAAACTAGTTTTACAATCTTAATAAAAATGTCAGTTTTATGAAAAAGCTGTTACATTCAAAGCATGAGAGTACTACATATAGCAAGGTCTAGCATGCATACCTGATGACCACATTGTAAACAAACACATATAGTGGTTTCCAAGGTTTCTGCATCCTCTGTTTCTGCAGGCACAGGCCCTTCAATGATGCCTCCAAATAAGTCTTTAGACGTTGACTTGGCACCGTCTTTACTACATCCCTAAATCAAGAGCAGACTTATGAGATGTAATGCAATACAGAAGTTTCATCCTATATTTCTGTCCCTATTCTACAACCCACAAAAACAAAATAGTTCCACAGTTACATTAACTGGCTCACAAGGGAATGTTGCTTGTTTTTCAAATCAAACATCTCATTTTAAGCTCTAATTTTTTTATTTTTTTTTGCCCTGAGCTCATCTCAATTTACCATAGTTTGGTAGGCAGACAACAAATAATTCTGATGGTAACAGAAGGAGTCCTCTACAGATCTAAATGTAATCAGTTTTTTCTTTTCTTTTTGAGTGTATGTATAAAAGGGAGAGGGCATAGGGAAACACAGAGGGGAATGAAACAGTTACAACTTGTCAAGCACTAGCAAGGGATGAACGGACAGGCAAAATTCACCCTATCAGCTACCAGCACAAATTTGATTTCATCATCTGGCACGCTGCCTGTACAACAATGGGCACACAAAAAAGGCAAATATGATAATATCTGCATTCATTATAAGCTCAGTATTCATTTATCTATACATTGTGTATGCTGGCACCAAATGGTTTCAGGACTCAGCTTTCCACCAAAAGCTTAATGGTCTTTCATAGGCTGAAATAAGAAAGGTATTGCTTTGTTCATGGTCATATTAATTATTTCATGTTTGTTCCACAACAGAAAAAAAAATCTCTTTTCCAAAATCAACTTACTATGCACTCTCCTAATGTTACGGTTGACTTCTGAATGGCTTTTCTCATTGCTGCCAAATTGACAGCTTTTGCAACATGTGGGCATCCTGGGCAAAAAAAAAAGAAAGAGCCATTAAATGTAGAGGTCAATAAAACACTTACATCTCACACATGTTTCAGGATGATGTAACACCACGGTTTTCCATTAAAATATTCATACTGACACGTGCCTTTGTTAGCATTTTTAATAACGCATAATTTACTAATAATGTAACTTTACAAAAATTTAATTCAAAATATTCCCGACATTTCCCTTTTTTGTCCTACAATAATAAACAATCAAACTGTTAGCACCTATTGCTTTCATGTTAAAGTGCTCATATTTACCAACTTTACACATAGGGTATGCTGGACCAAACAGTTTCATGAATCAGCTTTCCACAGAATAAACTGGTCTTTCATAGGCTGAAATAAGTCGGGTACTGCTTTGTTCAACTTTGATTAAACATATATTTATTCCAACTTAGAAGAAAGCTTCTGATAAACTATTAAAAAAAGCTATTATACCCAATGAACACTTTTAGGGAAATACAGTTTTCTCAGTGAACAAAACTTGTGCAACTCGAATTATCTTTTGAATAGGAATCTAAGTAATACCATGCAGTCTCTCTTCAGCCCTCACCTGTGCCATCTTCACTTGATTCCTCAGCCTCATTTTCTTTCGCTTTCCGTATTCTGTGTTTTCTGTTTTTACCCATCTTGTATGAAATAGATGGATCTGTTTCCAACACTCTCATGAGGATGTCTAAAATGCTGAAAAGTCGAATGGGAAATATCTGTTTAAAACAGTTGACAGAAAAAAAAGACAGAGAGAAAAACAAAATTAACACAAATCTATATTATAAATTGCAAGAAAACCCACAATAGGCTTATGGACTCGAAAACTGCTTAACGGATCCATCTGAATTTGGCACACAACATTGTTGCATATGGATCTGTGTTTCTATCTACATAAACCCTAAAAAAGCTCATTATTTTCAACTTATTCTAAAAATGCGATAACAATTAAATAATAAACTCACAAGGCTGCTTAATCCGCATTGTACGTCCGATAGTACTTCCCATTCAAAACACGTTTTCTTTGAGTAACATTCAGTTTCATCAACCAAAATATCAACATCGAGGTGCGCACGCTTTGCAACACACTTTGAGTAGCAGGGCTATATTTTAAATAATCTCTTCTAGTACTTTATAATGTCACAAATAATTTCTGAAAAAACTATGCAATGTGTGACTACCACCAAAATAAAATCCAGGATCTTGAAATCTGTGCATGAAGTAAGTAAATGTTACAAAATTTTAGCACAATCAAACAGCATTCAGTGATCAATAATATTGCTCTCAGAACAAATGATGGGTCAGGTATGACTTCCTACAACCCACACTTTCATTCATATGTTAAAAAACATGTGTTTGTGCTGTTCCACACTCAAAAGTACAGTGGTTCCTCATTTATCTGTCATCAAGTTTAGCGTGATGCGACGTTGTTTTGCGTCACCAATCCTTTCAGCAAGTGATACATTATTAGTTTTTCTGCTGGATAAATCTGTATTCTGCGCAGCAGACAGCTAGTCAGTGAGTAAAGTATACATAACTATATCTATAACTATAACTGTACAATGCTGTGCAGAAGGGGCGTGACCGTTGGATGAGGAATATGGTTGGTTTGTGGGAGAAGGGAGGGGCTGAATAACGCTGATGAGCCAGGCATCTCTCAGCCAAAAATGTACATCAAGGGTTCAGCTCCAGCCGATAGGTAGCAAAGATGAGAACCTGCATTTTTTTTTTTTCCCAGTGACTCAATGACCCTATGGCTTGTAGGGTATGGGAGCCCAACGTTTAGCCATCTTGGAAAAGATATGATACTTACAATAAAGAATGTTAATGTCTCATTTACTGTGTGAGCGCATGCCTGCAAATAATAATGTAGTGTGGTGTGACTGTGTAAGCGTGTGCTCATGTGAATATGTGTAGCCAATCATGTGAGGAAATATTACGCTCTCTGTGCATTTCAAGATATAAGAGGGTTGGGCAAACTCACCCAGCATCGCTACTATGGTGCCATGAGCAGTTTGTGTAGTAAAGCTGAGAATCAGGAGGTAGTCTGGGCCATTTGGCTTGTAAAATGTATTGGACGTGTGCTGTTAGCGGTAGGTAAGTCACAATAAGTGATGTCCCACGTGTCGCCAGTGTCGGCAAACAAAGAAAATCATCTCCCCATTTTATTACACACCTAACGCCCTGTTTCCCTGAAGTAAACAATCTGACGTTAAATTACATCATGACTGTTCATATCGCATGGGGCAGTTGGCCTTTCACAGTGTGGTACGTGAATTTTCATGATAGACGATAGACCCAGTAGTCACGTTCACATAGGCTGACCCCTGAGTATAGCCACTAAATTTAAACGTCTCTCTGAACTCACCCAGTAATAGCACTTGAAGACTAGATCTAAAATCAATATCTAGTTCTAGATCTAGATATAACCTATATATCTAGATCTATATCTAGACCTATCTAGATCTAGATCTGAAAACTAGATGAACAACGATGAAACATCAGAGATGAAATGAAGCCATCCAGTCCACGATAAATCCCATTCTATTATTCTAAGACAGAGTAATGATAGACTATAACGAACCTCAAAAAATCTATGTGTTACATGTGTAACACTATTGTCCAGTCTATCAAATTCTGTCGACAAACAAATCAACGAAGCCACCGATCCAATCTGAATCATTCATACACTGTCAAGAGACGAATGGGGATATTATCATCATGGAGGAAGCCAGGTTAGACTTGAGTAGATTTGTGTTTGTCGTAAGTCTCCATAATCGGTGCACTGGGGCATTTAAATCATTTTAGAAATATCCCGTCTGAATGTTCGCCCATATTTGACAGAATCGCTCCTCACATGTTAAATATGAGTAGTGTTGGTTAAACAATTAGATACATTCATCAATGGATCTGTATCAATAGAATTTATCTTGATTCATAATTACGACATTATTCCAGTTTTAGTCAATCCACTCTTTTAAGTTAAAGACCCGAAATTTTCCACTGTTGTCAATGTATACAAAGTACCTTCTTCCGGTCAATGCTGTATAGGAGAACACACTCAGTTTGTTTTTTAAAATCAAGTTTGAGCGTTTAAAAGGCTCGGGGAATAAAATGGCAGGTGCTAGGCCATTTGTAGATTTCAAGCTGAAGCAGAGAAAAGTAGTTTTATTTTCGAAAACATATTCCCCAGAATGTAACCTGATAAAAGAAATACTTGGAAAATACAACTTGTCAGATCGAGAATATGAAGTAGTCGAGATTGAAAAGAGACAAGATTGTTCTCAAATTGAAAATTATTTCCAGATTTTATGCCTTACAGATTCAAGAGAGGTGAGAATACTTTCCCACATGCGATATATAGGCTATACCTTTTGTTGTGTTAATATGACAAAAAAAAAAAAAAAGATATCTTTCAAACTTCACCTCCCGCTTTCCACTTTCTGTCATTGACTCATTGCTACGCATTCATTCACTCACACACACTCATCTTCATAATTCTTTTCCATTTTCTTGTCTTCATGAATAATGTTTTGGGAATGATAAATTTGCTATTCTTTGTTCATTATACATATTCTGAACAATCACAATAATTTTTCAAAATGCGGAGATTCCTCACCCAACTGGGACAAATTTGGGAATTTAGTGATGCCTGAGAATTGACATGGCTCTTTGAGTGAATCTACCCAAAGAGGCAACTCCTACAGTCTGTTTGCCTCTTTCCATGATCCCTCATGGGCAAATAGTATGAAAAGTCTATAATTGTCAGAAATATTAATTTCATAAAATATTACAAAAATTATAATATGAAGAAAAAATCTTACCTACTCTATATTATAGTTTTTAAATCACTTAAATTTTTGTCCATGGTTGATAACTGTTATGTTGAAGTCAAAAATAATAATAATATGTGACACTCTTCTTTGAGAGACTCATTTTTTCGTTGCCATTAGGGAGATCAAGAGTCATTAAAAAAAAGGTCAAACCTTCCACAATCTGACGTAGGTATGCACTGACAATTTGATTATGATACAAATGATAGAATTTTCATATTTATGCTTATCCGTTTTGTTTTTGTCACTCTCAGGTTCCCCAGTTGTTTGTGGAAGAGCGATATATTGGTGGTGAAAAAGAACTTAACTTGCTGGAAAAGTCTGGTGAACTCAAGAAAATTCTAGAAAACGCTAAAGTATTAGCTTGATTTTATTGGACTTTGTGAGACTCGGAAATGTACAAGCAAAAAACTATCAGCACAGAAAAAAAAAGTATTTATAAATGATTTCATTGTGAACTGTTATATTATTTCATTGTAGTTGATGTAATTTGATAACTGTTTAATTTTATGTCAGCAAATTTTTAATACAGTGAATTCAGAAAGGGAGGTACTTTCTGTTGAATTAGCATATATAAACTTCTAAAGATTTCATTGTGAGCTGTTATATCTTTTTCTGCAATCATTTTAATTGATATAACTTTACTTTTATGTCAGCAAATTTTTAACACTGTGAATTCAGAAAGGGAGGTACATTCTGTTGAACTACCATGATAAAGTTGTGAGATTTGATCCCCCGGAAAATATCATCCAGGCATTTTTGAGAAGGAAAGTGGCATTGGAGAGAAATAAATACAAGCCCTATGACTGAATTCACAACAGATGTCCAAGAGGCCAGGATGTGAGCAACAAAGCTTCTGGAAGAGATGTCTCAGCAAGAATATGAGGAGGAGCTATTCATGAAATGAAATATAATTGTTATCTCAAAATTCACTTGAGAGGGGATCTTTTGGTGTGGGAGCATTGTGTATACCTGGAGAAATGACAGACATTGATAATGATAGTGAATTACATGTAATGAATGTTATACATAATGTTCATGTATTGTTCTCTGTTGTTATATCATTATCAAGATATTTTGATCTATCTTTTGTCCACACTAGTGGCTACATAAGTATCTTTATTTTGAGCAATGTATTATTCTAATCAACAGTTGTGTGATCTTCATATGTTGCAGAGCAATAAAATGTACAATTTTGTCTTTATAAATATAGTATGCATATGGAGTTTGCAGTTATTTCAAGTTAAGAACAGTGGAGGGAAAAAAGAGTGAAAGATACAGAGGATACAGAAGAATGACGTTCTTTTTCTTTTGTTTTGTTTTCAAAAAGTGAAGAATATACATGTAAAACAAATGAAGAAATCATATTCATGATTATCAGAATGTGTATTTAGCCTTCTATATATACATGTATTTTCAAAACAAATAACAATTGCATGTATATGATAAATATGTGTGTTTTGTTCTTTTTTTTTATTTCCCACATTGTAGGACACAGAATCCTTCATACATATCTTTCTGATGAAAATACTGTCTTGAAAATCTGTCCATAATACACGTATTATACAACTGAGCATGGGAAACTCGAATTTCTCTGGGATAAAAAGTGTTTGAGATTTCTATAATTCGTTCCGTGACACCCTTTTTTACAAAGGAATAGAACGACGGCTTAAGAGACATAACCATGATGGCGCTAACATAAACCCATTTTAACAGTAGTCTAGGAAATGGTGCCCCATCAATTCATTTGCATGACATCATCCACTGTCTTTCAGACATTGTGTTTCCACGTCACTGTACGTGCATTGCGTTAGGTAGGCTGTGATTAATCCTTGCAATACAGACACCTGTGTGACCTGTGATGTCCACCACCCCACGCAACAACCACACCATCCCCTTCTGGTGATTCATCTTCAATGATGTTCATATTTAGCCCACACTATATACTGCCTATCTCGACCATTTTCACAATCCTTTCTCTTATCACCAACAGCGTGGGGAGAGCAAGACTAGATGAACAAAAAAAAAAAAAGAAAATGGGCCTAATCAGATATTCTACCAATTAAAGATCCCATAGATAATGAAATTCTCTGAGAAATGCGTGTTGAAAATTTAAGAAAATACAGAGAAAAAAAAAATGGAATTTAAATGAGGGCGACATTAAACAAAGTGACAGTGATGACAATTAATTATTTAGGAGAAAACTATGGACTTGGGATTCTGATTCATCATTAAAAAATAGGGATACTGTGATGTTTTAAAGCTGATTTTACTGTGTGTTATCTACACCTTGAAATTACTTCACAAAATATTCTATATTTCTTTGCCAAGCAAACCACAGGTAAATCTCTAAAGCAAAATGTGGACAGTGTTTAATATAATATGACAGCTTGATGTAGCTTGCATCAGCTCGTGTTGTGTAAATATGTATACACCCATGAATATAAAAGGGCCTTTAGAATCTCTCTTTTCATTTCCATCGTTAACATACTTATCTTATGCTTAAAAGCATGTTAAACAGTTCTCATTTAAAGTGATATTTACAAAACAAAAACATACCTGATGGATGAGACAGAATATTAACTCTTTTCATACGCCCTGAGACAATTTCCCCATTTTAACAGATGGTCTGTGAAATTTTTTAAATGCTCTCATTATGTAACTCTGGTTTTTCTGGTTGTTCTAGAAATGTTATTGGCTCTTTTCTCAACCACAAATTTTGCTGCTTTTATTTCATTTATTTTTATAGTGTAAACAAATCATGAATACACTTGTAGGGTCTATCTGATCACTCTGCACAATGACCCTTTCAAACTAAATAGTTTTTTGTGAGAAAAAAAATTATTGCCTTATTTTGATTTACATTGGAGTTATAATACCGCAATATCTATGGTGACTTTGTTAGATCAGCAGTGACCTGATTGAACCTACAGAAATTACTATTCAATATTATATCTTTTTGACAAAAATTGTTATTTTTCAACTTAAAAATAAAAAAAAACATTTATGCCTTACTATTTTTCTCTTATGTCCTCAAATCAATATTCCTTAAGTATCTACCTTCAGACTGATGTACAACATGTACACAATCTGTGATCAGAAAGTATAATTATCCGACTCTTGAAAAGTTAAGGTATCAACTTATGGGGATTTGCACAGGGATGATAATGTATCTGGTACAGGAAGAGTTAGACAAATGTGTTCCTGACAACTCAAAACATTAATGATTGTCCGTCCAATCTTTATGCACAATTTATGTTTATTTCCCACATTAAAAACTATACAAAGACATTCACCATTAACTATTTACCACCCAAAAATGTTAGCTCTACTAGCACTGCAATAAATGCATGGAGTATGACTGCTTTAAATGCATCTCCTGTCAAATTAAAGTTTTCACAAAATGCATTGTTAATATGTATATGTCAAAATAACAGTGAGAAAGACATAAAGCAACAAGTTATTTTATGTTGTTGGAAGCAAGGTTCCAACAATGCTATACATATCACAATTTAAAGACAATAAAAGTATTAATGGACATTCCCATCCCAACCATTCTAGACAAGTAGCTTTGTACGCAATAAGAAAAAAGAGAAATTTCAAGTTTCTTTAACATGTTTCTTTAACATGATGGTGGGACAGGTCATAACTTTAAACATTTCATCTTACAAAAACACATAATATCTATTCATGACCTTTGTAAGTATAGTTCACAGACAAAATTGAAATATATAAAATAAAAGATATATTTGCAGATCACAGATCAATAGCACTTTTTGTGCCTATCCGTGTAAGTCTACATAAAAATATTTTGTGTTTCACATGTTTATTTAGTCAAGCTATATTCCATGATTGTTAAGATGGACTTGACACAAAAAAAATGGCTCAAAATGTAATTCTGCTCGATGCTCATTCAGCAGATTCATTTTGCTGTGCACTCACATGAGCTTCAATTTCACTAACAAAAAAATAAAAATTAACAGTTGGAAGAAAAAAGTCTTCATAACTTGGCCTTTAGTCAAAAATAGTGTTGGATTTCAGATAAATTAACTGATATCATGCATATGGTCAGCAGCTTTAAGTTTGAACCTGAGAAAATAATATCACATCACATGCGATGTCAAAACAGAGTCTCTCCACCATGGTTCACAACACGATAGGTAACATTTATCCTGGCTCCTCTGTCATGATACTCCTTGGGCACTCTGTGCTGTGGATTGCATAAAAGACAGTTTTGTTTTTTTTTTATTTAAGAAGATAAATAAATTTGAAATTACAATGCAACTGAAATTAAATTCTGTCCATGTCAGAAAGCCAGGTGTTCATGAGGAAGCAATGATCAAAGTCACCTATTCCAAATTCATACCTGAACTATCTTTGCTTCTGAGAATATACCAGACAGAATACAGCTGACTGACTTTATTGTAGCAGTTTGATGTAGACAAGATAATCAAAAGATGTTCATATTAAATTCTCTCTGCAACAACATTCCTACATAAATCAAAACATAAAAATGGAAAAAAAAAAATAGAAAGATAATAATTAAACTGATGATTTATTTATACACTGAGTTACATTGTCAGAACAGCACTGAAAACACATCTTGTAATCACACTTTCAAAACAGTTTAAATCATTCCTTCAAATTTTTTTTTTCCTGCTTGAAAACAATATACTATAACTGAAATTATTTACTCTTGGTCAATTATCAGTGATAATAATTTTGAAAACACATTGCAACACATTTTGCATTAATTCAAACAAATGGGAAAAATATTTTGAATCTCCAAATGTAGGCTACAAGTTAGCACAAAAACATCAATGCCATGAAATATACTTAAGTCAAGACAGACTCTTAATATGAATTGTATTACATGATATATGTTCTCACCTGCCAGTCTTTCTGGATCCAGCCTTCCATTATCAGCAAATCACCACTTCTAACAGGCACTTTGACAACTTGACTGAATGTGTAATCTCTCTCCCCTGATTCATTCTATAAATGAAAACAAAACAAACAAAAAAACACACCTGTTTTGTTTTCATGCTTCTTTCATTTCCAGCTCATTTTATTATTTCACATTGTTCAAAAAGAAATGGACAAAAAATACCACTCACTGAAACGATTATAGTCAAGACTTTCTAATATGTACCAAGTAACTCGGTCTTTTTACATCACTATAGAAATGATATATATATTTATAACAATAAGCAGTTTAGATTTTAAGATAAACTTTGAGATCTACAAAGAAATGATTGCTTATATTCGTTAGATTGACATGCAGATAGAAGAGTTATATAAGGATCATGTATCTTAGCATGCATTTCTCCTTTCCTTTTCGTGCCCTTCTAGCCATTTTGATGAAAATACGTCTAAGAAAATAGCTGAAACAAAAATATAAAAAATTTGATGATAAAAGTACTTACAGGAGGAGGTTTCTTGCGTAGCTCAAACACCCTTTCTTCACCAAAGGACAAAGAAGCAATAAGTGGAGTTTTTCCAAATATGGGCTCATCATCTGAATGCCATCCTATGCTGTCATGACCATCACGATACAGGTTTGCTGCTAACGAATCAAACTCTATTCCTGTGACTTCTGCCAGCTGATGCTTCAGTTGTCTGAGAGCATTTGGCCATTCCTGTCACAGAATGAGTATACAAGTTGAAAGGCATAAAGAAATACATGTATTCTCTCAGTGGTTGCCTTTTCCAAAACTGAGAAAACTAATTTTTGAAACAGTTTAATTACTAAAACTGAAGTCACCTGTAAGCAAATAACATTTGCTCATTAATTTGTGTTGATATAAGACTGAACGTGACAAACAATGATATATGAGAAATGTTTAGAATGACATAAATTGCAGATATCTGACAAGACAAATGTTTCTTTTTCATGCTAAAACATTTTAAGTGCCACATTATACATGATAGCTTGCAGAATGGCAAAAAAACTGCTAACAACTTGACTATTATAATATACAACAACAGACAGCTCACAACTTTGATTTACCTAGTTTGATGGGTAATTGTGCTATCAAGAAATATTTTAAACATATCTGGCCTTAAAACTCGAAGCACAAGCTGTCTTTCATTTCCCTGGTTTTCCTAAAAAATAGTTGACAAGGATTAAAAAAAAAAAAAACTCAAATGAATGATTGTTACAGAACCATAACAAAATTGTTTATAGCATTTCACCAATTTTCTTTCCTTTTCTCATATGTTACATAGTGCTGTTTCCTAACAGCCATTCAGAATTTATAACTATTCGTTCCTTAGACACTCACAATTATGATTTCATAACATATTTTCATCACTACCTAAGATTTCTGCACTTACAGTAGGATTTGCTTCCACTGTGCTACCACCATATGTGTAAGGAACTTCACTGAACCATGCTGTTAGTCTTGGCTGTATTGCTTGGATGCCATTGTGAACATCATACCTCTGTTTCCAAGGTATCTCATGGAATAATTCCGCAAAAATGGCATCACATCGCGAAGGATCTACAAATTGTGGAAAGTATCTCAACCTGTTGAAAAGTGTGAAACGCATGGCAAGAATAAGAAACATAACCTTCCTTTTCCTTTTTGTTTATGGCATTTCTTAATTTGAAATTATGAAAGAATACTCAGACAAACACAACTTTCTTCAAACTGTCACTGTTAAGGCAAGTGGAAAGTACTATGACTGAATAAAGATATTTCATATAGTAGAATTCAATGGTCTATTCTAATGGGACATAATGTACAAGAAGAAGAGATAAGAAGAATGACAATAATATAATCTTAAGATTCAACTTCAGAGCAGAACCTTTAGGAAGGTGATAGATCACCATTGGAGAATACTCCTAGAAATGTTGTATGGACAGTGACTATAATTATAATAGTAAACTGTACCTGTAACAGAATTAAAACATATTAATGAGCATTATGTTAAACAGTGGCCTCCGCCTAAGAACCCTCAGCCTATAGAACGCGGTCCGTCTACGAACCTGCCTCTGCTGCAAAATGGAAGTTTTCCTCTATAATTTATCACTCTAAGAATCTGCTCAGGGCCCTCCCAAAATGAAAAAAATCCGCCTAAGAGCCCAGTGTCGGTCCAAGATACCCGAGTACTTACGGTATAATTCCATATCACACTGTCCACTGGAGAGAAATGCACAGCTCTAGAAGTGCAGTAAAATGGGAAGAGGGGTGGAGAGAACAAGTAGACAAAGGAGTGGAAGTGATGGTTGATGTAGGACTGTGTAATCAGGCCGTGTTGTTGGCTAACCCATAAGCATTTCTTTGTTTGACAACAGGTGGGAAAATGCTAGTGATTGGCTATGTGCATAAGGAGCAGTAAGTTGAGCCTCCTGGCAGGTCGACTATTATGCTACTTCGGTCGATCTGTGAATACTCGAGTCACGCGTACAATTATCTGTGGGGAAGCAGAGCAATATCATGTTCTCAACAATGATATTGTTATGTGAAAAATTACATGGCATTTAAACGCTGGGCAACATAACTGATGTCATTATATGCTTAAAAAGATCAGGAATTGCTTTGTCTAATTATAATATACATATAGCATATTAGTACACATAGGCAGTACTTATTCATACATCTTTAACTAACAATAATGATCAACTAATCATAGTATTGAGGACAATCTGTGATTCAGACGGGTTGCATAACTTTTCAATCTGCCTAAGAGCCTGCTTTCTTTTTGTCTCCCGATGACCGGGTTCTTAGGCGGAGACCACTGTATTACAGAATTCTACAACCCCAGTTTACTGTAACTTTATATAACTTAAACGGCTTTTCAAAAAGTATTTATGAGCATTCGATAGTTCCTCTTATTGTGGGCAGGTCATCTAGTTTAAACGTTAACTTTCTGTAACTATTTTCAGTTTCACATATTTATATTTTCAAATGAATGCTTATTTTGAGAATTTAACATTTTTTAGTTTTTTCTTTTTTTAAAAAGGACTTGGGAGAAAAAGACTTAAGTAACTTGGCTTTCTAGGCAATTACCTTGATACACCTGATGGCTCAGTGCTTATGTCATACACTCCTGGTTTTCTGAAAAAGAACCAAAATGTTGCAAATAATTTTATACCACTGCATATTCATGAGACAACAATTGAACACACAGGTAAGAAAAGTAATGAATTACGATATGTCATACAAACAGCATAACTATGATTCAGATATCAATCTCAACAATGGTCAAAAATGAAAAATGAGAGATGTAAACTCATAACTTACGTGATAGTTTGGTCAGCTGGCTTTACCTTGATCTCCTGAGGAAAAGAAAATGTACTTGTAGACGTCAGCACTTCTATAAATACATATTTTCATTGCCATATGCACAGACAAATAAGAAATATAAATTATAAGACTTTCACGTCTGTTCTGGATATGTCTTTCCTGGCTGTCATTTATCAGCATTTCATGCAAATGTGATGTCAAATTATGTCATGCCTATCAACTGCTAGTGAATTAGATTTCAATTAAACGTTTCATCTTTCTGTTTTGAAACAATTTGTTCCTTCTTATATAAGCCAGTATTTCAAGAAATGGATGGAGAAATCTGTTTGGTTTTTTTTGGTTTTTTTTACCATTCATATGGCAAAATCCGATTTGAAATAAATTCTGCAAAGAGCTCTTTGTTGAATAAAAATTCGTTCTAAATGAACACATATCCTCTCAAGATGAATTGCTGAAATTATTTCCAATTCATAAAAAATGCAAAAAATATTTCATATTTTGTTTCTATCATGTCCAAAATAAATAAACAAAAGCATATATATATTCAGTTTTTATTACCTGTCTGATAATCAAAACCTCATAACTCTCATGACCTGAAATGTTCAGGAGAAACAAAAGACTGTTTCCACCTTGTATCTCATTATTATTATAAGGTTTTATTTAATCTAAACAAGAACTGTAATGCTTCATATGCTACAGACTGGGCCAGAAAAATGAAAAGGGTACAATTTTGAAGTTGTAAGGCTTTATCATATGCAATAGAGCATAAGAAATAGTTTCACCTCTTCTGGGTCCTCATATACAAACTTCTGTCTTGGTACGGGTTGGTCAATATTTTTTCCTGTCCAAACTGGTGCAATTGGCATCTTAGGTTTCCCTTTATCAGATCGAGCACTGTCTGGTGCTTGTCTAGAGTGTGGCGTAATGTCACCATCAGTGCCATGGGAAGTCAGGGTATGAGATTCTTCAACAGGACGAGTAACAGAATTAGTTGATGATGGTGGTCTTTTTGCCTTATTATTAGGGCTGGGAGCTGAGGCTGCCCAGCCTCCTTGCACCCTAGCCCTGCGTCTTTTATCGAAGTTCATGATCCTGTAATGAGGGAAATAGTCTAATCACAGACACATTTTACAATACTTGAATTGTGTTACACTGAGAATAACCTAAATGTAAAGAAGGCATCAAACCAAATGATTCATCTGGTGAAGGCATCAACATGTCTTTACAAAATGTTTATTTTCCAAGACAAACACTGTTGCAGCTCTTAACTGAAAAAAAAAAAAAAAAAATTTATTGTGGTGTGAACCCAAAGTGGATAATTAAATGGACACAATGACAAAGTTGTCAGAAATAAAAATTAAAAAAATTAATGCACACTGGTAAGAGTAATAATGGAAAGTTCATGACAATAGTGAAGTGGTCAAACTTTGATGGTGAATTTCATATTGAAAGAGCCTATTTGATACAATTCATCAATAGGGATAATATGCAGAATGAGAATATAAAATGCCGATTGTCAAGTAATGGTTAACTTTTATGAAACTCTGTACAGAAATCACACTCTTTGTATCATTATTACACTATGAACTATTTTCACCTTACATTACAAGATAATTTTTTAAACACTCATACTAACCATCCTAGAGATTTAGCTGGCATTCTCTATCTAAGTTTTCATGCACAAATATTGTATATGCTTATTTTCTCTTGAACTCGACACCTCTGCCCCTTAACATTTTCTCCTTTGCACAAAGTCAAGTGATCGAGCTGATGAGAGTGTCTGCCATTTCTGGTGAATTTGATTTTTTTCACCACATTGCACTTAACTATATTAATATAGTAAAAGTCTATATTATATCTTACATGCCATCAACAAGTGAAAGTACTGGCTACAAAAACAGCTCTCATTTTCCAGTGTATAATGATAAGGTGTAGTTAGCTAACAGTACCTGCTCACTCTGAGCTAATGACGGGAATAATACTAGATCTACGTCTATATGCATTTTCGGAATGACCATCATCCATGGTCAATAGTGTAATTATAAAGTTCATTGACTTTACCATTTTGGGAATTTAATCTAGCTCTCTACTTGAACAAAATGGCATAAGAAGGTGCGGGTTTCATCGCCAAAGATAAATTTTGTTTTCTTTTTTTTTTTTTTTTCTAAAATTTTCTTCATACACTTCCATCAAATCATCAAACACAAAAGATGAGAATAGATCTATAAATTATTATAAACAGATGAGCAATTTACATTGAAATATATATATTTATTTTTTTTTTTTAATTTATTGCACTAAAGCTGTTAAACATGTTCACTCAAAAATCTTTCCCGCGATATTTATCAAACTACTCATCTAGACTAGATCTAGTTCTATCTAGATAGATGATCTGGGACTGGATGTCCCCTGAATCTTTCCTTTCATAACATAAAATCATTTTCACTCTCTTGGTTTTCTACTTCTGCTCTCGATAAGAAAATGTAAAATAAATGTAACATTTGCATTGTTCTGCCAGTATCGAGTCAAGCAAACCAACCAATGATCCAAAACCCAGAAGACGCTGGCTCAGGACTAGCCTAGTAAGCCCTCTACTAGGTCTAGGTTGTCGTTGATGTTTGCTCCTCGACAGACCTACAAACCATTGCTACAGGTTGACTCTTCAACGCTCTAAAATCATAAAGGCTGGAAATTAGGGAGACTTCATTGGTGTATTATCTTTTGGGGATTTGTTAAACTATGTTGTTGACATTTGTCGTTGTATTGTAACATATGAAATTTTTAATATAAACCCTATTATGCTAAAAACAGATAATTATGTGCTGATCCTCTAAGACTTCCTTATCTAAATAACTTATTAGGTACAACATTGTGGGATAAAGTGACTGTAAACAAGATGGCTGACGTGTCTAAAGGTTTGTATCGAGATAGTCATGTAATCTCGGACATGAATGCTCTTCAAATGACCACAGAATTAAATAAGCATTTTCATTATTTTCGTAATCATATAGCAGAATTTCAGATGCATTAGAACGCTTGACTTGAATGTATATCTCGAATGATACCAAGCATGTTAACACAGCTACAGATAGCGTCGGCTGTGTTTAGTTGGGTTTTTTGTTTTGTTTGCTTTCAGTTATTCTGCATTATTGCTCCTTACCATAAACCCTGGATTCACTAGATCTATATGTATAGAGAATTCAGATTTCATGAACAAGGCAAACAATTAATTCAGCACTAGATCTATACATTTACGGAATGCTAATGAAAGTATTGTTTACACCTTAGATTGTAAGTTTTATCACCTGTCACACTGAGTCACACTCACAGTATCAGTGTTGTTTTCCCCATGATCTAGATTACTCCCTATAATAATTATGTTGCTCTACAACCCTTTACCCAAGACATCACTAACCACCAGCTAAAAGATGCAGAGTATTGCTGGATGTATGGTTCAATACAGATCATGGATTTACTGGTAAACACAGGCAGGATTTGAGAAGATACTGTGCAAATGATTGGCTTACCCTGAATTTCTTTTGTTTCTTCTTTCGGTTCCACTCGTAGTCTCAAATCCCCCAGTATTTCACATTACCCAGGAGCAGACACAAGATCAGATCCGGATGGGGAGGATAAGGACCGCACTGCAGAAAAGCGACCAGCATCAGAAGAAGCTGATAATGCTGTCCCTCCAAAGAAAATCAGCTTATCTCTTAGCTCAAAACCTTCAACCCAGGTCAATCAGAAAATCAGCTTCAATTTGGGTCCAGCTGGTCAGAACAAGACCTCAACAGTCTCCCCAACTTTGGGCAAACCAAAGTCAACAGTTGCCCCCATCAAAATGGCCTTGAATCCAGTACAGGTAACATGTTAAGAGTCTAGTTCTAACCCTGGAGAGTAATTGTGGTAGTCCCTATAGTAATTTTGGGTTTGATAAGAATCAGAACTGTCTAAATATTCAGTGAAAATAACTATAGATCTTAATTATAGGCCATATGAATATTACACTGTTTCTATGGATTAACCCATTAGTGCTAGACATTTAAATACCAAGCTACTTGCTTGGGTTTTTCCTGGTGTGCAGTAAAATGTTGACGTCTTGTGTATTTTGTGATTAAATTTTTATTTCTCAATGAATTTCAATAAAATTTGCAGAGATGTGACTTTAGCTATAGGTATCAACAAATCATACCAAAACAAAGTTCTTGTTAGACATACTAACTATAAATAATAATCTTTAGATAGGCATAGTCGAGTCTGCATAAATCGAATTTGCTGGGACCAATCTCATGGGTTCGATTTATGAGAGTTCGTCTTCCATTTTTTTGACAAGGGAAACAACTCCCGAATTACATATAAAAAAAAAAAAAAAAGATGAGGAGGCTGCCGCTTTCTCCACATGTTCACGATGTTTTAACACACTGACTGCCAGACCCGAACAGTTTCGGGTGAGGTGCATAGACCACTGACTGCCAGACCCGAACAGTTTCGGGTGATACTTCTCTATTTTTTCCCTATTAAACCCGACGTGTTTCGGGCTTGGCAGTCTACAGCAGTAAGCAGTCACCTTTTCTCTTCTGTTTGCTGTTTATTTGAGTTAATTCCCTTGGTAAATAAAAAAGTTATGCAGAGCTTTGTACTGGCATCTAGTCTGACCTAGATCTAGATGGTGAAACCATGGCTGTTCAGAAGAACATTTTTGAATCTCTTGATCTAGATTTTCTCCTGATATAAATGCAACTGGTGATGCAGTAGACCTAGATTTAGATTTATCTCAATCCCCACAAAGGCCAGATGCTGAGATTTTAGATCAAATGATACATGAACAAGATCACTGGAGGGGTTCCAAAAAAAAAAACAAAAAACATTTTTCACAAAACAATTCACAATTTTCAAAAAATCATTTTTAAAAATCAGTTCAAGCAATTTCATTTTTTTTTTCTGCATTGTAAATTTCATTTCTTTTTCTACAAGCTCAGTAAATTTCATGACTATGGTATACAAAGTAAGATCACAGTGATTTTTTTGAAAAGTGTGTCAAAATGCCGGCAGTCTATGGTTGGCCGGGCCTGAAACCTCCGGCAGTCAGTGTGTTAACTTTATAGCTCAACTCTGAGCTCAGCTAATGTGTTACTTGAGTCTATTAAAAAAAAAAAGTTTTAAAAAGTTATATAGGCATAACGGATATAAATGTTTACCCACATTGACTATTTACAATATATTACAATGCTACTTCAGTAACCTCCACAACCACCCTTTAACAGCATCACTTCAAGTCACTCACACATTTCAACCCACAAAACTAAAAAAATTATGATAATGATGATGAAGTACCTTACAATTAGCCACTTCACTGCCTGCCAGTTTCGAAAACCCATGCAGGGCATCAGTGATATGATCTGTTTCCCTTGTCTTGCGTACTACTAATCCCCATCTGCACTCACTCCCACCCACTATGCAGAAGCCAACCACCACCTGTCCTCTTATCTCCCACTGGCAATCACAAGCATTGACTATTTATTGCTCAGTGTTGCTAACTGTAAAAATGAAGAAGCAGATTGCATGCCTGATTTGGATTCTCATTGCTAGATTATCTGCTAATTATCAATTTGTAATCTCTACCAAGATTCTGGTTGGTTGGGAGGATGACCAAGGACATAATATCATGTATGTTTTCCGGCATTTGAGAGACTGCTTTTTTTTTTGGATGTTTTTCATGCTGATGTTAGCAACGAAGTGGCTAATTAAGGCTGTTCTAGGCTAGATACACTGTTCTCTTTCATAAATTGTACATATTTGGTTCTCAGCTAAAATGATTCATCAGACACTGATTCTCAACACCTTTACTGCTTCAACTTGCAATGCATAGCAACAAACATACAAATACAGAATTTGGAATTCTGTTGAAATCCACTTCTCTTCATATGTTATAAGTGAACTGATGAACATTACAACAGATGATTCTTGAACAATATGGATGAATCAAATCAAACCAGCACCTGTGACTCTATAACTTTATGTATCTCAATAATGGGGCAATCATTGCAATTTCAGCTTGCTGACACTGTAATGGATCCTCCAGACCTTACTAACATTGCATGGATTTCACACTGTTTTTTACTTGTGTATTTAAATGAATGGGTTTTAAAGATAAAGTTACAATGTACATCCATAGGACATGCCTCCTCTAACAAGGAAAGTTACAAGCAGCCATCTCATTGATCATATGTAATATCACCTATGTTTTAACTGTTTTGGGATTTTTTGTTGGCATCTGACTGTAAAGACGTGGCAATAAATGGTTGTGCTATGTTTTCCACAAGCTGCAACAAAAATATATAGTGAAAAATGAGCCATAATCTTAATAGAATAACATTTTGTTCCTCTTGATAAAGGTATTTAAAAAAAAAAGCAAAAGACATAAACACAATGTCTAAAAAATTTAAAGTGTATTAGCGTTTTATGCGTACATGACTTTCACCCCGCAAGAAGGAATAGACAAGCATTTTAAATACATAGCATAGGAGGACTAACTAAACACTTCATAATTAATGACATTTTCATTGTTCTGAAAAAAATTAATTGAAAAAATTACAAAACAAACATGGAAATTAATGGAGTGCATGGACACCTATTCCATATCTGTGTCAAAATGAATTACAAAATAGAAACATACATTTCACAAACAAAATGCTGACAAACTCACAAAAATCAATGGACCACAGTTCAAAATCTTCATAAATAATAAATTCTAAAATTGGGTGGCTTCAAATTAAATGAATGACAATCTATACACAATCCTCTTAGTTTCCAAGCACTCTGTGGACACATGCATGAATTTACACAAATTATTGTCATTGAAACTGAAGGATGGTAAGGCATTGTGTTGCAAATCCACTACATAATCAGTACATCACAGAATTAGATTAGGTCATGTAACCTTAATTCACTCATCTGATGAAAATACATTTTCTCACAGCACCACCACATTTACACATTAATCACAGATGAATATTATAGCTTTCAGTCCACATGTATTCTCCAAATTCTGTCCCAACAACAAATTATACCACATGAATTCTTCAAATTCTCTCCCAACAACATATTACACCATTGTGCAACTGCTTGCTAAGTGTAAAATGCTTTGAAAAGATATTCTCTGAGGTTTAGCTCCATTTTTTTTTTTTTGTCCTTCAAATCAAATGATTAGTAATCCATCTCCACCAGATACCAGTAATCTATCATAGCAAAACAGTATTCTTTATTAACTAAATCAAATATATTGATACATCGCGCAATTGCCAAACACACTCAAATATCCAACACAGGTTCTCTCACTAGACATTTCCTCTCATAGGTCAGAAGTCTCTTCGAGTGTTTCTATGATTTAATTTCCTGCTGAGACAGAAATTTCAACCACAAAAGCAAGCATATTCAGGTTTAGTCTCATTCATCCTTCAAAATGTTAGCATCATGCCAAGCTTGCATTTCAAAAACAGGACAAAACAAAGGGGAAAAAAAAAAGTAAACAAACACGAAAAATGCATATCAATGAAGACACAGTGAACAGAGTATGGTTTGTGATGAAATGATCAATGTTTAACAGATCATAATTACAGACATTCTGGTCCGATGACCAACAATTGCTTTCTTTAAATGAAGATATATGCAGATGTCCCCACAATTGAACCGAAAAATTCTATAGCTCTAACTTTATTTTCAGGGAATAATACCCCCCCCCC
>JBCAUA010180957.1:0-21606 GCA_038406235.1 Peronia verruculata | reverse complement strand
CGAGGGTCCCAGCAGGTTAAGCCAGCGGGGTTGTTCTAGGCTATTATTTGTAATTTATTTGGTATACTGAATAGGCCACCGGGGTCCACCTATCCTCTTCCAGATTATTATTACTATTATTATTATTACTGACAACATGTTTCAAAGTTTGTGAACATTTTCTTTCAACAGATTTTGTTTCACTGAGTATTAAGGATATAATCAAAACAACTGTCAAACATGTGTTTAAATCAGATGTGCAGAACAAGTGAACTTTCAATCGTACCATGTGATTTCAGATTCCATGCTGATTACTTCTTAGGCAATATATGTGTCTCAAGACATCTGATTTCGGTCTCAAACAAACAAAAGAAAAACAACTGGCAAATGTACAAAAAAATGTGTAATACCAAAAATGAAAAGTATATATATGTACTTATGCTATTGTTTGGGTTCAGTTGGACTGCTTCAAAAGGAAATGATAACAGAGAAGCACATAACATAATATAACATGAAGTGGAATTTAATACAATGAAACTGAAGCAATGAGATTGTTCTGTATCATATATCAATTATGGCACATTGATTTTCTTGTTGTTATACAAGGTATAGGTGTATGGCAGCATCTGCATCCAATACATGAGCATAATGTGACATGTAACCTGCACACAGTGTCTGGCATTACAATGACAAAATGGAGTTAGAATGATCATGTGATGTCTGTTGGTAACAAGAGTCTTCTGTGAAGTGGACAATATTTTGGAAGAGTAAAGAAAATTCTACAATCTCCTCAAGATTTTTTTTCCCCCATGCACAGGATTTAGAATAATCATGTGAATTATGATGTTTCTTGGTAAGGAGAGCCTTCCACATGATGGATGAATTTTTTTTAACTTGGAAATTTTGGAAGAGTGATGACAATTCTTTAGTCAGTGGTGATGATTGTATAAGATATAAGCACTGACATAAAGGTTTGTCTAGATACTGACATTTAAAAAAAAAAAAAAAATACTATAATCCACCGTACATTGTTCTGTGATAGATATTATGCCAAAACAAAACAACAAAAAAAAAAGATAGCATGAAAATTGAGGTAATACTGGAAATACATACTCATTAGACATATAAAAAAAAATAACACTGACCATGAGCTGCTTTTACTATCACTGAGATTACTTTCACTTTGCCAGGAATATCAGGGATAAATCAAAGTATGATAAGGAGGAAAACAATCATCTCCATCATGATACAAATTACTTCAAAATTTTCCAGGGACTATTTTTATTTTAAAAATTTCCACAGAGTATGTTTCAACTAAAAGGAAAAACAGTGATTTTTCTCTTTTTTACAATTCTTGTTTTGTAGCTCTTATACTTTGCAAAGGGAAGTAATTTGAGCAAAGGTGGATATGGTTCAGTATACACTTCCTCACTGCAATTACCAGGAAGCTTTCAAGTTTAAACTTCTTCACTTGAACAGTTAGGAAGCTCTCAAGTTAAAAGCTTTCAATTTCAAACTTATTTACTGAAATTACTCAGAAGCTTGCATATTTAACTTCCTCACTGGAATTACTCAAAATCTTGCAAGTTTAAATTTCCTCAATGGAATTACATGGAAACTTGTCAGTTTAAACTTCCTCACTGGAGTTACTCAGTAGACAATAAGTTTAAAATTCCTCACTGGAATTACTAGTAAACTTTTAACTTGAAACTTCCTCACTGAAATTAATAAAAGGTGTTCCAAAAAAAAAAGCTCGCACAATGCCTTAGCCAGTTGGGGTATGCACATCTTCTATCAAACTGGTAATAATATATGTGAAGTCATTATTCAATTTGCATGTAGGCTTCATGTGAAAAAAGAGTGAAGACTATCTGTTGAATATTATCTCATCAGCTTTCATTTTCAGTATGTATCAATTTCTTAGGAATCTTTTGTAGAATGTTTCAGTGCTTCCAATTATCCAAATTTGTGCGGAAAACTGCATCTATTGCAATTGGATTTCATTTTCAACTCCACATCATACACTACAGACTTTTAATTTCAATGTATATACTCATAATTGGCATTACTTATACTTGCCTTAAATACACAAAATGAATGCAGGAACTGGCCTGCTTAAGCTTTCTGATACCCTAAAATTTGTTTTGCTCCGGAAGGGGGGGTGGGGTCTTTGCCCCCTGGACTCCTACCAGGATGCTATTCTTGGATTCTGCCAGGGGACCGCCTAGGCCACTTGGACGCCCGGCCTCTCTAGAAAATCCTCCCTTTTTGCTTTTGCCTGTTGAAGGACTGGTTAGTCGTCTAGTGACTGGGCTATAGAACTCCGGGTCAAAATATCAAACTTCTTACTGAAACAGCTCCAGTCATAGGCCTACACATGTTGTGTTTGGGAAAGACTACTCTTTTTCCCACCCAGGTTAAAATGGGTATCTAACTATAGACAGAGAAAGTTATTGTTAGATTGATAGGAATCTGAGCACTAATTGGCAGTCGTTTTATATGCTTCTCAGAAAGGTGAAAATGTACTTTTATGTCTCCTTTGGGTTAGTAATAGTAGACTGCCAAGCACTTAGAGCCTGTGCTGTGTGGGGATAAATGCTATAAAAATTAAATGCTGACTATAATATATCATTATTTCATATTTCATAACGGATTCTTTAGAGACTGTCAACATTCTTTACCAGAAGGTTCCTTCTGCCTTCAGTAGAGTTACAGGGCCAAAAAAAAAAAAATGTTTTTCTGCCTTCAGTAGAGTTACAGGAGCAAAAAAAAAAAAAAAAGGAAGCCAAATCGTGAGGTCTGGTCAACTGGTACAAATCACTTTCCCATATATTAAGGCTTTTATATGTAAGTTGTATGACTGGGTGAAACAGGTGGATGTCGAACTTTTCATGTTGAGAACTATCAATGGTCAATGGAAAAAAGAAATAAGTTTTATGTGCTTTACGTTGGTGAAAAAATGACTTACCCCTTGACTTTTCAGTGACAAGATAATCACATTCAAAATTAACCCTAGAAATATCAAGAGAAACTGTCAAAGTGTCAGAGTTTCTCCACTGACATCTATACACAGTAAAGAAACAACAGCTGTCAGGTCTGAAAGATGATTGAAGATGAGTAGATTATTATTATATGCATTCTGTTTGGAGGGCAATTCAGATACAAAGTAAAAATGGATGAGCCTCTTCTTAGATCAGCCCCATGACACTTCTAGGGCTAATTCTTATGACACCAGGTCCAGATTTTATTGATGGGGTATTCTTTGACATCTAGCTCATTTCACAGTAGTGCAAAATATATGGCTGATATGGAGGAATTATGAATACTTTGTTGATAAATGAATGGTCAGCTACCCCATCAAACCAGTTATTTCCTCAGATGATGATGTTCCTTTCAAATAAAATGGGCACAGATTTTTTTTTTTTTCTCTGTGCCTGGTGCTTGATAAACAACTGCTTCATCTGGCAAATGGAGATAATTTGACAGGTAATCTCCACTGGAAAACACAGCAATAAGAGTTTAAGTCTTGTATATATCAATATTAATTTTGTGCATGGAAGTATTGGTATAAAATGAGGTGGTAGAGAAAAATGTCAAGAAAAGTTTCCACTAGAAGTTCACTCAGTGAGCAAATCAAGGCAGTGAGATGGAAGGGTTCCAACGAGATGAAAACAGTATCGCGAGCTCAGTTCTTTGTTATCCTATCTCCATTTTGGGCAACTTGGAGAAATATGTCTCATGTGAAAAAGGGATAGTAAATGTATCCATATATTGTAGTCATTTCATCTATCACTTACCCAAACAGGTATATTTTGAAAATCATTTTGAACTATCTCCTATGTGCAAACACAGTTGCTGAATAAAGCTCATCAATTTTCTCAAAATGTGAAAAAAGAAAACAGGACAACAAAGAACTGAGCTCACGATCAGATTCACGTTTAGAGGAAATCTGACTTTCTGATTACATCCTTTGTGCTTCTGGTGTCAATGGAGCTCAACATTGGACATATCGATATGAATATTTTAGTTTTTTATCTGCAGCGATTACGAAGAAAAAGGTGGTGCAAGGTTAATCTAGTTAGCATAATCTCATTAAAAATAAACAAAACAGAAAACAAAAGAAGCTTCATGCACTTTTCCTTCCTCTTGTGATCCATATGTTGATTATCATCATCACAGTTGTGTTTCACGCATCAGAGGTACTGGTATAGAACACACAGAATCATCAGCAGATCCTCCAGCTGGAAAAAAAAAGGATTAAAGATGACTTAACTGCTCAGTTTCAGATAATCATTTCTTCATGCATTATAGTTTTACAGCCGTGAATCTCACAAAAAACTTCTCCTTCTAACAAGATCCACAAGTTAAAGTCTCAAACTTTTTAATAGGCAGATATGATTAAATGGACCACAAAAGATGTGCCATATTATCTATCTTTACCTTGGCCATGAGTATAGCAACGCACACTGATCAAACATTTTTTTTGTTGAAATTTTAGTGTTGAAAAAATTGAGATCAAGTGGTACAAGCTCTCTTGGCCCATAGCAAAAAAAAAAAAGACAGCTCTAAGAGAATGCAGTGATACACTTTATATATATTGTGGAAAGCCATAGATGAATTGATACAGACTGCATCATGCAGCCCTTTTTTTTTTTTTTTCTATCTGCCATATGATTGCCTCTCTTTTCACTGTTTTTACATAAAATTTTTCTGTTTTTCTTAAATGAAAGTTTTGAGCTGATTCATAACTTGGCAAGAAATTATATATTATGTCCATTCTGTGAAGGCCTAGTTAAATAAGACAAATAACAATCAGCAGTGAGCAGCAGTTGAAAATAAGGAGTCTCTGTCTTTCTGACACTAGTTCTGTGTGGAATTTGATATTACAAATATCATGTTCACATATGCAGTGTGTCATCACACACCAGAAAAGTTTGTCTTACGGATGTAGGCTACAAGGTGCTTCTATTATATTAGAGTCATAATTGGTAGATTCCCTAAACACCTTTCTTCTTGGCTTGATCAGTCAAATTAGCAGTATAGCAAGTAGCGCTGTGAAGCTAAAGCCATAAAGAATTGCGGACATGAATTAACTTCCAAAGCTTTTTTGTGCATCGTGCGAAATGCTCTATTCATAACATAAAAGCTTAGAACTGCTCAATACATGGGACTGAGAATAAAAATGAGAAATACAGATTTAAATAATCTGATTATCTAACTGTTAATACATGTATAGAGGGACTTTAATCAAGAGCTCACATGCTGTTGTTCTTTTGGTTTCTTATGTAATAGTCCACACAATTGTTCTAAAAAATATGTCTATCAGTTACCACAATTATTTTTAAAGATCACTCTTTTTTTTTTTTGATGAGTTGAATTTTTCAGCTGTTATTGGTATTTTCTGCTGGCATTTGTCCAGCATTTTTAGTGGCATTTTTTTTTTACTTTTCTGCTGAAAAATGGTATTTTTCATTGATCACAGGTAGGTGAGAAAAACTAATGAGATGAGATGACTACTGCAATCAAACATCTGTAATAGAGTGAAAGTCTGTTTGGACTGGTAAATAATATAACATCTCAATAGTTCCTACCGTAATTAAACTATGAAGAAAAGAGTATTATGTCACAGTGCATTAGTCTAGTGGAGACAAAAAAAAAAAAATGATAAAATCCTAAGTTTGTGAAACCACCTCTCAAAGAAATATTACTATACTAAAATACAATTACACGAGTACATTGTAAAATGCAATGTTCTTTTTCTAGGGCTATTGTTCCTGCTGCTAGCTCATACTTCATTTAGATAATTAAATATGTCTTTTTTAGGTCTGGGGGCAGGAGACAGTTGATGCTAGTGCCAAGTCAGATGCAAAGAAAATGTGAGAATTGTTAAGATTCTCCGGCTTTGAAATTTGCATTCTGGAATGTGATCTCTAGAAGATTCATAATTTTGTAATAGCAGGAAAATACACGTTTGATTTTTTTAAGACTAGCATCATATATATATATATACTGCCTGCACAGTGCTTGTTGTGTATTGTTGAGGTTTTTTTTAACAAGCGCACTGATCTATTAAATAAAATCCAGCTTTATTTTGTCATGCAGTTCAAGAAATACAGCAAAACATGGTAAGCCTGGACAAAACCAAATTTTCTTTTGTAAGGATATTAAAAAAAAAAAATTCAGATAAAACTAAAGAGAATGAAAAAAAGTCATCATTAACAACTTCATAATACTTGTAGCCCAGAAATCGACTATAATTATAGTTATTGGAATATCTAAAATATAGAGATACTCACACAAAACTAGAAAGTGTTTTCTCAATGCTTCCTCTTCTGCTTTCTGTTTCTGATCTGACAAAACAAAATCATCATAATTCTGGCAAGTGAAACATTACTTAAGCATTTTGAAAAAAAAACAAAAAAACATGCTGATACATATAATTATTGGTTGGACATGGTGCATTAAAAATGGGGGGGAAAAAAAAAAAAAAGCAAATTTGCATTCTCAAAATTACAGATGATTGTGACTTTTCAAAACTACGTAAACGGAAACTGTAAATGAAAACATTACTGTTCACTTCTTTGGTCCCTCTCAGTCAAAGTGACATTGACTAAAAATAGTATCAAGGAACAGGTGTTTGCTTCTGTGAGGAAGATGCCGAGAAACATAATAATACATCATAACTTTGAGACAAACATCGGATGACAATCAATAAAAAAAAAAAAAAGGTATTGAGAAACAAATTAAATACAATTCAGAAACAGATTTAATGACTATACGATGAGATATGGACCTCCTTATTTTAAAAAAAATTAAAAAATGAAATTGTCAGGAAGTGGCTTTGGATCTTTTTTGATGATGAAATCAATTTATGAAGCAAAGTTCATTTTTGTTTTGGAGCTAGGGGTTCATTTTTTGCCACTAATGCTACCAATTCCTCTGTCAAGGCTTTGAGAACTCAAGAATTATGGAAAATTTGGAGCTATTGTACAGCAAGGCTTCATTCTGCTTTCATAGCTAGCTTTGTGGGTGTGAAGGAAATAAAACTGTTCCAGTTCCCATCATTTGCTGTTAGTGTAAAAAAAACAACAAAATAATGATATCCTCATTGTGACAAGCAAAAGTATGAAACCATTCAAATAAAAATATACATATTCTTCATGCACTAAGGACAATTCAGCCATGCGTCAAATGCACTGTAATCAAGATACAGTAAATGCAAATGTCTTGTATCTTCCCTCTGACCATTCCAGGTCATATACTTTAATTCTTTTCCCTCTACAATTCCTAAGTTTTCATGAAAACTGAAAATGCATGGCAATGGAGCTTGATGAATATGTATGTGGTAATATGCATATTACAAGGTTCCAAAGGAATAAGTAGCCTATATTTATAAATATGTAACCTGCTGTTATCACTATTATCAGAGCACTTACGTTACATTCTATTTACGTCTTTCAATCTCCTGTTGGAGGTTATCTCAACGGTTCTTTGTTAAAAAAAAAAATAATAATAATAATAGATGTAAAAAAAAAAAAACAAATCCTGTCTTCATTTTGATTTTAAAAAAAAGTCTTAAAAATAATAATAATAAAAAAAAAAATCCTGTCTTAAAAATCCTGTCTTCGCTTTTGAAAAAAAAAAAAAAAATGCCAGCAGGCTACCTATCCAGTTCCTCCCCATTCTTTTTTTTTTTTAATGGAAGATGTGTGTTCATTTGTTTTTTATTTGGTTTCTATTCTACTTCAATATGGCCCTTATTACTATTCTATTTGCCATATTGTTTGGACTTTTGTTGGTCCACATTTTTGTTCCTGCTGCTATTCTAATCTTATTGTTCGTGGACCCTGTCGAAGGTCCTGCCACGAGGGTCTGAGAGTGTCGCTGCATTGTTTTTGGTCACTCATGGGTCCCAAAGCGCACATACTCTCTGGCGCCAAAACCAGCCTGCTGCAACTGGTGATGGTCAAAGATAGAACACACACTTTCCCCACGACCAACCCAAATTGGGTCAGGCAACACACTTGGTGAGCCAGCGCGCCACGAATGGTGGATTTCTGGATATAGCAGGGCAGTAAATTTTTTTGAAAAAAAAAAGAAGTATTGTCTTGACCTATTGGCAACGTGAAGTTGGGGCAGAACTCAATGTAGGCAAATAGGAGAGAAAGAGAGAGAGTTTTGTGCTCTGCATTTTAGTTGCTTTTAAACATTAAGTGAATCACTTGTTGTTAGAGTGTCAACATTGATTTTTAAAAAAAATTAAAATTAAAAAAACAATAAGACTATACATGGATGATGCAATGGAATGAGTGTGTGTAATCTAGATCTTGATCCTTGATCTTGCCTATATCTTGACTAGCAGCAGAGTGGGGGTAAGAAAATGATGCGTGAAAGTTAAATGTGACGATAGTGTCACACGCGGAGAAAATACACGAGACAAAGATTGCCCGGACATAATATACACATCAGTTGCGCTTCACAGATCAACAAATAACTCAGAAAAGGAGGTGGACTCAGTGGGAGAGGAGGGTTTTGTGATCCAACAGGCAATAACAGTTTAAGCACCAAATGGCTCGCCATGTTGTAACGTGTATCGCGAGTGTGAAGTGGTGTTGGCAACATTACCCACCCCCCATATTGCCACAGTGTATGTGCGCTTACGCTTACTACAATGTATTTTTGTTTAGGATGTATAGGTCCCTATCGTCCCTATCTCCCACGCTACTTTTCCCTACTCTATCTACAAAAGGATGAGCCCTTCAGCTTTTATTTCCTATTTCCCTGGTATGCTTGTTTCATAATCAGAGCACTTACCTAATGAGAAATGCGGTGTCCCCAGTGTTTGATACAGCAGCGAGGGGTGGCTTTCCCTTCCACTGTCTAGAACAATCACAAATTCAAAATTGATTTACAAAGGCGTGCCTATGATTATACACCAAACTGTAATCCTACAATCCAAAATCTTGCCTCCATTTCCCAACCCCATATGCCTTTGAAAAATGATCATTTCATGAGAAAGATTCTCTGTTTGAATAAATTACTTTCTTCTGTTGGACATCTGCAGTATTATTATTATAAACAAGCAGTGTATTTACGGGAAAATAATAACCAAAGCTTTAATCATTTAAAATATACTCAAGAGGACAATCCGCAAAATTCATCAGCCACTGACAGTGCATTTGTGATGCAACATAATGAAATCATGTGTTGAGAAATTTTTCAGTCAGCATATATAGTTACTGGTATCACACTGAAACTTCTTCACATTCCTTTTTATTGTGAAAACATCTTTGTGCTAATTCAAGTAGAAGTCGAGATATTGACAAGCTGCAGCCAAAGTTTGTGAGAAAATCCCTGATCAGTTTTGTTAATTTGTATTAATTATCATTAAATTCTAGCCATGCCACTATATCACAATTTTTGTAAATTTACTCAATATC
The DNA here is from genome assembly GCA_038406235.1 of Peronia verruculata. NCBI lineage: Eukaryota > Metazoa > Mollusca > Gastropoda > Systellommatophora > Onchidiidae > Peronia > Peronia verruculata. The sequence continues at coordinate 12,187 of JBCAUA010180957.1, read as the reverse complement.
AACAAGTTTAACTCTGAAATACATTTTTAACTTGACACAGGAGTTGTTTCTGCAAAGAAGAAAGATTGCTGTAAAAAAAATTTACTCACTGTTGAAAAATTGCAATTTCTCCTCTCGCCTCAGTTTGTCAAGCACCCGATTACATTGCATCACATCTTATTTTTCTTATCATTATAATTTAGGAATAATAAAGGAATCAATCTGGCTGACTGAAAAAAAAAATGGTCTGTTCTTGTTAAACCATAGCCTTGCATGAGACACATTTAAACATCGCACTGACTATAACAAGTTCTGAAAAAAAAAATAAATACTTTAGACCGCAAATCTTTGAAGTTATGCAATCATATGCAAGAGGACAGGGTCAATCCCCTTCTCTGTGTGATCTCACTCAATATTACTTGACAGAACAGAGTGACAGAAATAATTACTTACTGAGTACCAAATATCGTCTCCGCATGGCAGTATCAGAATCTTGGAGGGCCCACTGAGCTGAATCTACAAGAAATTATGTCCTGTTTTACAGTACAGCATTTACGATTGATTTTTCTTTAAAGAATATATTTCAAAGAATCTGACTCCACGCTCTGTGAAGGTCTTCAGTCCTATTTCTGCATGGATTTTGTCTGATTTATTATTATTATTATTATTATTTTTTTATGGGAATGGGGGTGGGGTGGGTGGGTGGAGGGGTTCAAGTCTATTGTACTAGATAATCCCGAGTAATATATTACAGATCTACTTATTTATTTGAATTCTAGATATCTTTGAGTCAGGGGCAAAGCAATCAAACAAATGAAAAAGCTTACCTTCATGGCTGCACACAACAATACACCAAATGAAGTTAGATCTTTTACCATAGCAATGAACTTTTTATTGATTCTTAGTCATCCCTGTTATTTTAATTTTGCGTATATGTCTTGTGCCCAGGGCAAATGAGTCGGACGTCACGCTGAGCGATCTTGATTTAGGGCTGTTTTTAACTATTTTCCAAATCAGATACCAACATTTTTCTTTCTTTCATTAAACGAAAAGTTAGCCTTTTTTTTTAACTGAAAAAGAAAAGGGGGAAAATTTGGTATCTGAGTCAAAAAATAGTTTAAAATGGCCATAACTCAAAATCGTCCAGCAGGACTTCCGACTCATTAGCCCTGGGCACCACATGTATAAATGTTTTCAACGGCAGAAATAATGATAGAGCTCTGGGAGATTCCATGTGTGTTGGTTCTCTAGCAATTTTACACTCATGCATGTGACTGATGAACTACAACCAACAGAATTTCAACAACCCTCAGAAATTTTTTATGAAAAATCTAGGTCAGTGAAAACACAAAATGAGACGCGACACGATGAAATCAGGCGCTCGTCAAACTCTGAGCGTATGGAGTTATTGGTATCACTGTGAAGATTATTCATTTCCCTTTCAACGTATGAAAAAAGTTTTGGTCTACCTTGAATCGAAGTTGAGATATTGGCAATTAAAGACGATGGGGGTGACCGATTGCTGCAGCTGAACTTAGTGAGAAAATAGCTGATCACTTTTGTAAATCCTTCTTTACCTTTGTTAGGCCATCCACTAAATTACAATTTTTGGGCCTTTACTCGCTCTATTTCAAGCAGTTGAACTCTGAAATGCATTTATAGATTGATACAGAAGGGTTTGGTTAAGAAGAAGACAAAAAAAAAAAAAAGGGTTAAAATTCAAACAAGTGATTTCTCTGGTTGGCTCAGTTTGACCAGCGCCTGATTTCATCGTGTCGCATCTCAAATGTTCACCACAGGTCAGGAGCTGGAAGACAACAATTGACAAATGTTGCAAAGTTCAACAGAAGAGAGACAAGAATGAACGAAGGTAAGTCTCAAAAGTGTAAGAATAAATACATAGCACAAGAATCTCAATTTTCCACATACTTCACTCAGATTTAAGTCCCACGGTCCTTTTAACTTCCTTTACATTGTTAAAACTATACATTAGAGGAAACTGTGGAAATTGCTGAAGGAGACATTTGTTTTGAGTGAATGAAATGCAGCAGAGGTTCTTCTTTAGAGTTAAAAATATTTCTTTGATTAGATAACTGAACGGACGAACTGCAAACATTCCGGATGAGATAGAAATTAAGAATTATACTTTAGATCTATAGATACAGGTACTGGGAACTGCTAGGGGGCCCATGAGATGATTTTAAGCATTACCATTAAATTCGGCATGATCAAATTAGAGGAAAACAATTAAAAAAACAAAAATGAGATTATTCATGGTTGCAATGGTAATGGTCGCCACCTTGACTTTTGCCACTTGATATTGGACCACTTTACTATAAAAAGAATCCTACCTTTTCATCTGATTTGCTTGAAATTTTGCATACCTGCTTTTCAGCTTAATGTTTATAAAAGGCCAGACAAAATTTTTGATATTGGCTTAGTTTGTTTGTTTGTTGTTTTTTTTTAAATAATTTTTGAAATCAATATGTAAAAGAGTTAGGGATTTTTCAAACATGTGACCCAAAATCTCAAATTTCAAAAACAATTCTATAAAAGTTATCAAAAATCCCCTCTGGCCATTTTTGTTATATTCTTTTGTTCTGTTTTCATGCCAGCTTCACGGAAATGGCTCCAGAATTGAAAAAAAAAAAAGAAAAAGAAAAGTAGCTTGAATATTTGTGCTAAAAAATCTCATTCGGAGAAAAATGCATTTCATATTTTTTTATTTTTTTTTTAACTAGCAAAAATAGCCATATGAAGCATTTTGATTGGGCTTTCAAAACCAAGACATCTTTCTTCTACATACTCAAGCGATTGCCTTTTCCTATGCCTCTACTCACATTTTACTTCCACTTTTGCTCCCTTACCCCCTATCAGCAAAGGGGCTCCCATAGAGCCATTTCACGGTTCAGGGTAGGAGGCCTATGTATGGCCGCCATGTCTTTGTCAGTCAAAATCAAGAGTGTCTTGACCTTTGCTGTGTCAGACAGTCCACTACTGTACTCTGAAACAGCAGAAACAAGACATATTCTGCCCTAATTATAGACTGTGGAAAGTCTATATTACAGGCCTAGGTGACAGGTTTCACTGATATTTTGATGTGGTCAGTGCATCAGATTTGCCAATAGCTTGCGAAATATTGATGATCTACCACTGAATATAAAGCCCCAAATAAGCCAGAGTCTGAATGGCAGAGGGGCCAATCAATGTTTGCTTGATGACCATCCTCTCCACAGCTTAGAACGGACATAACAACTTTTTTAATCCATTTATTTTTTATTCAGAAAAGGCATAACATTCAGAAGAAAACCAAAAAAAAACAAAATCAAATATATTAAGCAAAAGCCTGATTTCAGGACTCCCCCTCCCTTGGGGTTATTGGGGGCTCTGGAGAGTTATGGCACCTTTGTTGTCTGGCTGATGCATCTGAAAGGATGGATGGGCGCACTGGTTCTCCTCCAACTCCTAAATCTCTCACGTATGGCTTCTAGTACCATACCCTGGCACTTCGCTTCAGCAAGCGTGCTAAACCATGTGAGGGGGTGATGTTAACATAGCATCACTGGGTGTAACTTCTAGATGAGGTGACTGGCCAAGATGGAGAGAGTTCCAGGTGGACCTTACGGCCACGTGTTCAAGACCAAGCCGAACCACCAAAATGGAGGAAATCGGCTGTGGTCTGGCATGAAAGAAGGATGGGCTCTGCCATCTGACATTGCCTAAGACACACCTATGAAGAATGACAACCAGAACAAAATCTACACCGGCTCCGTTGTCGCCCGGAACTTAACACGGACCGCCTCTTTTGTCCACGGTCACCAGGGCTGAAGTGGACAGTATGCTACTGGTGGACCAAGAAACATTATCCATGCCAGAAACAACATCGTCATTGGTACGTGGAATGTAAAAACACTCAGAAGTTTTGGAAAAACAGAACAACTAAAACACGAAATGAAGAGATACCACTGGAATGTCCTAGGTCTATGCGAAATGTGTTTGAAAAACATTAGAGAGATGAATACCATATAGAATGTCAAAGCTTTATTACAGTGGCAGAGAAGATCACCATGAGCATGGAGTAGGATTTCTTGTCAATAAAGACATGGTAAATACAGTGACGGCACGCAAACCATCTCCAATCATATCATGACACTACATTTGAGAGCACTGCTGTTCAACATCACCATTGTACAAGCCTATGCACTAACATCAGACTATGATGACGAAGAAATTGAAGAATTTTATGACCAAATACACGAAACACTTGATGAAATTCCAAAGAAAGACATACTACCGGTGCAAGGTGACTGGAATGCAAAAATTGGAGAAAACGCTTGCAAGGATTGGAAAGGAATATGTGAGCAATACTGGAATACCAACACAAACGACAGAGGATTCAGGCTTCTTAAGATGCCAGCGCTAACAGCCTAAAAATAATGAACACCTTCAGCCCCCATAAGATCACAAGACAAATGACATGGCACAGTTCAGGAGGAATGTACCACAATCAAATTGACTACATCCTTGCCAAACGATGCTTACAATCAAGTGTCAACATCACCAGAACCAGAAGTTTTCCTGGAGCGGACACTGGAAATGATCACAAGTTAGTAATGATGACCTTTGCTCTATGCCTCAAGAACAACTAAAGAAAGGGGAACAGATTAAAGTTCAATCTAGAAAAGCTCAAAGACCTGTTTATTATGGAGACCTTTAAAGCAGACATTTGAAAAAGAATTTGCCCGGCTGCATGTCTTGGACAATGAAGATATAGGAGTGGAATCTTTCACCAACGCCTTCAACTAAGCTATCATGGAATCAGCAAATGACGTACTCGGCAAACGCAGACAAAAGAAGAAACCGTGGGAAACTGACAACGTCCTGGAGCTCTGTGACAAACACCAAGAATGAAAAAGCAAGAAGAGTGAACCAGAAGGATGGAGACAATACAGAGAGGTCAATCAACAGGTAGAAACACAGCTAAAGAGGCAATGATATGGAATGATAAACGATGCCAAGAAATCGAAACCAGCCTTCTGAGAAACAACAGTAATGAGGCTTACGAAACTGTGAAAGAACTAACAGCCACAAAACAAATGACAGAAACAACAATCCAAGATAAAAATGGGAAAAGCTTAAATGATGAAGAACAAGTTCAAAAGAGATGGACACAGTCCTGTTCTGAGCTGTACACACAAAGTGCCACAGGAAATCCAAGAGTAACTGACGCCTCAACACCAAGCAATAACAGCAATGACATTACATTGAGAGAGGAAATAGCAGCAGCATTCAGAAGCCCAGAAAGTCACCTGGAGTGGATAATATACCAGCTGAGCTGATTAAGGCAGGGGGAGAACCAATGATAGACATGCTGCATGTGATATGCAAACAAGATCTGGGAAACAGGCAAGTGGCCAACACTTTGGATACAATCCCTAATCATCACTCTTTCCGAAAAAGGCAACCTCCAACTTTGCCAGAATTACCGCACTATCAGCCTCATCAACCTGCTAAGTAAAGGAGTGCTTAGAGCAATACTGAACAGACTGAAACCTCAGGCAGAAAAATTATCGCTGAAGAACAGCCACGATTCAGATCAGGCTGTAGTACAGCTGAGCAGATCTTCAACCTTAGGATACTGTGTGAGAAATACAGCCAGCACCAACAAGATCTATACCATGTTTTTACAGACTTCAAAAAAGTATTTGATCAATTGTGGCATGAAGCACTAGGGGCCACCATGAAATTCTACAACATCAAAGCAAACCTCATCAAGGTAATCAAGAGTATACAGCAAGGCCATCAGTGCAATTTTCTTCAACAACAACATTGGAGAATGGTTCCGGACAACCATCGGAGTACGCCAAGGATGCCTGCTCTCCCCCACGCTCTTCAACAAATCCCTAAATGAATTGCGACTGATGCTCTCAAAGAACATGAAGGAACAATTGGTGCTGGAGGCAGAACAGTCACAAACCTTTGACTTGCTGATGACATCATTGGACTGGCAGGAGAAGAACAGGAGCTTGTAAACCTCATCAACAGACTAAACAACACCTCCATAGATTTTGGAATGGAGATTAGTGCAGATAAGACAAAAGTCATGACCAACAACCCACTTGGCTTCACGTCTGATATCAGGATCAACGATCAGAAGCTCAATGTAGTAAACAGCTTCAAATACTTAGGTGCAATTGTTTCAGAGGAGGGATCAAGACCTGGAACACTCTCTAGAATTGTCCAGACTACAGCTGCAATAACCTAGCTGAAGCCCACATGGAATAACAAAAACATCTCCGTCAGCTCAAAAATCAGACTGATGCACTCATTAGTCATGCAATCTTCCTCTATGCCTGCAAATCCTGGACAATAAACGCTGAGCTAGAAAGAAGAATCAAAGATGCTACAGAAGACTCCTTGGAATCTCATATAGCGACAATACCACAAATGAGGAAGTAAAGAGGTGCATTGCAAGCAAAATTGTCTCCCATATAGACCTTCTCACCAGTCAAACGGCGAAAGTTGAAATGGTACAGGCAAGTCTCGGGAACATCAGACCTTGCTAAAACAAACCTGCAAGGCACAGTGAGAGGTGGGAGATGGAGATTGGAAAACAACATCACAGAGTGGACAGGCCTAGAACTGAAAGACGTCTTGAGAAGGGCGGAGTGCTGGGATGGATGGAAAGATTGGTTGGCAGACTACATAGGTGCCCCTAAGGACTAATGTCTAAGGGATCAAGGCAAGGCAAAAGGCCTCCCTCCCGCCCGTCTCTCACTCCCTAATATTTTCTTCACATCCACAATAATAATCAAAGAAAATACATCAATAAAAAAGACCTCCTACTCTTCATAAAATTCCTTGCTGAGCTTTAAAGACCTCTTTCTTAATCAACAATAATTTTCTGGTCCTTCGCATGACATACTAAGAGCATTGTGATGGAAGAAAAGTTAAGCTCATTCATACTGCTTGCAGGCAAATCCCTCCCACACTCAATTCTTTTCTTGGGTAATTTATACCCCTTTCTCCTCACTTCCCCACCCAACCCATGCTTCATTCTCCCTGTTTATCCCTTCCTTAACTGAAGAGCACCTTCAAAGTTTAAAGAACCATATTTATTGCACTAACCTAAAGACTCTACACTGTGCAATGTTAAAACTTTGACATCAATTAATTTTTTAGTTTCACTTTCATGCATGAACCATAAAATGAGTTTTGATGAACATAACAGCACCTTCTTAGCCTAGTTTTAGGATAACGACTTCACTGCTATCCACAGTATGAAATAACTCCAAAAATCATCTCATATATGTTGAAAAAAAAAGGTGTTGCACATCCATGGCCATTCCATGAACAACAACCTCTTCTTCCACAATTGAACTGATGTTCCGACTACTAACCAAACCCACCGTCGAGATGACTTCCACCAGGAGGTTGAAAGATGTATATAGAACATAAGGTTAATGTAACTGACCAGATGTTCCCATTGATATGCAGAATCATGTGGTAGACACCACAAGCTGATGATTGGCAGATAAGGTAATGATAAGAGCCCAAATGGCATATAATTTTTTTTCTTCGTGTATCATGTAACAGGTAATAGCATCAAATAACAGTTGATGCTTCTGATTGCTTGTAGGAAAGAACAAAATGGATGCCAGCCGTCCCTCACACATTGAATGGGACTGAGTATTGGTAGGGGTGCCAGCAGATGGAGTGAGAGAAACTTGACAGTATCGCTGATGCATATTCGCACAGTTTCACAAAATTGACTGTTAATTCTTCAGACAAATAATAAACATAAAAACACAAGTAAAAATAAACCTCAATTCACTTACCTGATTCATTTGAGCTTTTTTTGATATATCTAACACCCACAAGCATGATCCCTGAGACAGTAATGAAGCCTATAGCTGCATAGATCAGGGCTGATAAGGCTGATGAATTGTCTTGGTCTGGCTTTGGTTCATTTTTCCTCTGGAACAGCAGGTGAACATCTGCAATGAATCCATACAAACTTGCTAAATTATTTAAGGCACAAACTTCGGATTCTGGCACTACCCTGGCATTTTCAAAAACTATCTTCTCTGCTGTTACCATACCAAACTGTTTGAAACTTTGCATGTCAATTTTTTGATCTAGTATTAAAAAAAAAGTGACACAAGCAAAACTAAAGTTTCATTGATGAATTTCTTTCTTTTTTTTTTTTTAATGATTTTTTAAAAATACCATATGTCAAATATGTGCAAAATTGGTAGTTTTATTTTACACACACAAAAAAAAAATGTTTTCTCAAACAGTGAAAGAAATATATAAGAAAGCCTGTGAGTTTGTTTTTTTTCATGTCAAGAAAAGTATACGGGTCAAAGACGATGAAAATATGTTGGCAAAGTTGTGGAGTACATAGAAAAGTAAAGGAAAAAAAAAAAAATTAAAATGCACACACAAAAAAAAAATCTATTGACTATAATACACAATGAATAAATTTCAACATGCACCAAACGCTATGATTTCACAGAAAGGACATGAGATCATGGGCAATGAAGTGTGATGCCCTCTCTCTCGAATGCCACCTGGGTGGCTTGTTTTTTAATCTGAGATATGGCTTTGTACCTTATATTTGCCATTTGATAAGCTAATATACTCTTCACAAGAGATGTTCTTTGTTTCACTCACTGAATTTGAACAAATAAGCTGCCAGAACAATAGGACTACGTAGTGACTTTTTAAACAGTAGAAATACAAAATCCATAGTGAATTTAGTAGTTGCTGTTACCAATAGCACAGAATAAAAGATTTGGTTATACGGTGGTCTCCACCTACACAGCCGGTTGTCGGGAGACAAAAAAAGTGGGCTCTTAGGCAGATGGATTCTTAGGCCCACTGATAAGTTACGGAACCCGTCTGACCACAGATTGTCTTTACTACTATAATTAGTTGGGTTATTATCGTTAGTTAAAGACTTATCTATGCGAATAAATACAGCCCTCTTTCTTGTGTGTATATTATAATTAGCTATAGCAATTCTTGATTTTTTTCCTGTATAAATACATAACACTGTCCAGCACTTAAACGTTGTGTGAGCTTTTACATAACAGTATCATTGTTGAAAACATTATATTTTATTGCTATGCTACCCCGAAGATAATCATATGAGTGACTCAAATGTTTACAGACTGACCGAAGTAGCAAAATAGCTAACCAGCCAGGAGGCTAAACTTACTCCTCCTTATCCACAAAGCCAATCACAGGTGCTGTCCCACGTGTTGTCAAACAAAAAAATGGTTATGGGTTAGTCAACAACGTGGCCTGGTTAAGCAGTCATACATCAATCATCACTTCTATTCCTTTGACTACCTTTTCTCTCCACCCCTGTCCTGATTTTACTGCACATCTAGCGCGGTGCATTTCTCTCAACCGAAGAGTGCTCTTAGCCAGACACCGTGCTCTAAGGTGAATTTTTTTTATTTGGGAGTGCCTGGAGTGTCTCTTAGAGGGGTAAATTATAGAGGAAAAATTCCGTTTCGCAGCAGCGGCGGGTTCTTAGGTGGACTGGGCTCTCAGGCAAAGGGTTCTTAGGCAGAGACCACTGTATTATCTTTTACCTCAATCTGATAGATGATTTTGCTGAATTCTGAGTACCTCCTTATGTTTATAACAGCTCTGGTAATAGATTTTTTTAACCATAGGAACAGTTTGGATCTAGTATATTGTGATACAGAAACAATTACTCTTTTTATAGAGACATACACAAAACAACAACAACAACTGATATTTAACCCCAAACTGGCCAATCTAGTGCCACCCCTGCCCCCTTAATATTTAATGAGTGGCGAATGAAACAAATTCATTGTGAAGATTTTTCCGCAGCTCCCAAAATTATGTTTTACATCTGTGGTATACAGAATATAATCCAAGTGAAATCTGAAAAAAAAAAAAAAATGAACATAAACATCAGAATCTTGTAAAGAAAACAAAAATCTACTGCTCTTAAAAGTACACATTAAGTTCATTTTTTTGGCTCGGAGTAGAATAATCAATCTCAATTCAGGCCATGAATAACCATGGAATTTTTTTTACTTTATAAGCTTAATGCAAACATACCTAAGTCTGAGGCATTACTCATTATTTCACTGTGTAAGAAGATAGTACTGGAATATAGTAGACCGTCCTCCTGCTCTGAACTGAGGGTTATCGTCTTATTGAAAAGTGGATCTACCAGAAAGCAGCTTAGCAAACACATTTCCAGAACACTTTTGAATGCAAATGAAATCTGACTGTTGTAGGAGAAGGTGCATGATTTGTCCAAGGAGCAAACACTTTCCACGGAATTCTGTGGCTCAGTGGCATCTACTGGCCAATTTGATGAGGCCCCTTCAATATCAAAGTAATCTTCACATGACAAAGTCCAGCGCCAATATCCTTTCTTGAAAGGTGCCTGAAACAGGAGAATTAAAGTTGACAGTTCATAATACTGATTATATCCAGTGAACTGCTGTCTACCTCTTGTAAATCATTCATACATAATTATTGATTGTATTCCGATTCATTGGAAAACAGATAGCCTACACATAGCTAGGCCACAAGTCACTTACAAAATGGTAAATTTTCTTCCATGGTATTAAGCACTACTAAAGATGTAGTAAATCCCTCTCATCTGTACTAAGATCCCTTTCGGCAGATTACAATGTATTTTCAGAGAACATATTTAAAAAATATTAGGCTTCTGTGTATGTCTCCAGGATGAACATTATCTAGCCTAAAAAAATAGGTTATTCAGTACATGACACTTTCAGACTGCATATGCTGTGTTGAAGGCTAAATAAAACTGAATTTCATGAAATAAATTTATCATGTAACAAACAAAAAGAAAAGAATGAACCTCTTTACTCTAAATCAATATAATACATCTGTCATAAAATTGCCAAAAACTACATGATTTATTGACTTCGATTCTGAACTTTTCAAGTCATACTATGCTCTTCACAGTTGAGCAATACTTACAAGAAAATGACATCTGACAAAGACTGTCTCATTGTTTCTGAACTGTGAATACATGTCATCAGGTGAATTCCTTCTGTCAGGATCAAGTAACATTTCAGAAGTCCCTGTGGGTGGATCAAATGTCTTTGTGGTTTTAAAATCACTTCCCAGCAGTAAGACATACACTACTAGAGCCTGAAGCCTGAACAGAATAATGCAGTCCATTTAAGATTCGTAATATCATCCCCTATTAAGTTAACATTTTAAAAGTTATGGGAAAATGTTATTATTGATTTGCTTAAAACACAATATAAAGCCTGCAATATACAAAACACGGTCTGGCTGATACAAACATTGATAGATCCAAGATGCTGGCAATCTTTCTTTCTTTCTTTTCTTGGCATGATAGAATGATATTCAGAATTGATTTTTTTTTTTAATAAAATAGGCGTAATCCTCATTATGGTTTACAGTTTAGTTTTCATTTCTCAGTGACTCCAGAAATTTTAAAAATGTATAGATCTAGATGAATATTCTGCCTGTTTTCAAGAGTTTAATAAAAGTAATGCAAATAATAAAAAACCTTACCTTTATGAAAAAGGTGAAAAATCAAACAGATCAAACATGACATCCTTTCAAACCAGATGTGCCAATTTAGACCAAATGGCTTGTGGTATAGATCTACAACTGAAATGATACTCTATGGCAATCACATAATAATAATCCCAATCCCATGATTTGAAACCAATATTGAAATTGTCTTGCTGACACTGCTATCTATTGTTATGGTCAACTTGATATTGACAAAAAATAAAATATTGTATTGTAAGTCAGTGATATTAAACTGGCATGATAATCTAAGAGTAGAGGCGGTAAAAATAAAATGAATTGCGTTTTTTATTTATCTAATTTAATTTAATCTATGAGGAAAAAAATAATTTAATAATAATTAGGCTATTAGTGAAGTAAATGAATCTGATGTGGCTGAGGTTCCCACACTGGTCTAAAGGTCGACTATCAGCATGTGGAGTGATCTAGATCTAGAGAGGAAAATCTATTATAGTGACAAAATTACTCATTGTAAAAATTCTAAAGCTCTTTTTGACATAGCAAATGAAATGAAAGGATTTTCCAAAACACCTGTCCTTCCCAGCAATATCCCAGACTCTGAGTTACCTGATAAATTTGGTCAATTCTTTTTAAACAAAGTCTCTCAAATTCGAAA
>JBCAUA010180846.1:0-21610 GCA_038406235.1 Peronia verruculata | reverse complement strand
AACTCTCTGAGTCTTAGTTTATCCAAATTTTCAAGGCAGAAATTAAATTATGAAAATGGAAAGGTTTCCATTTCTTTCGGACATAACTATGATGACACAAATGCAGACCTACAGACATTTAAAATTTCTTTTTTTCTTGACCTTTTTCATTTTATATGCTCTTCATGTGTATGTTTTAAAACAAAATCACTTAGGAAACATGAAAGTAATTTTTCTTTGTTTAATTTCTAAAAATGTGTCATCATAGTTATGTCCGTAAGATTTCAAGTTGTTACATAATGTCAATTTCACAGCTAAGCATGTGACCTCTAGGTCTGCAAACACATTTTTGTGTAGGAGTAGATATATATGAATACAAAAAGTCATGTAAAAAAGATTTATTTTAAACTTCATAACAAACCCCTAGTGCATCATTTTAGGTGTCCACCTAATGGCAAAGGCTCATTTAGAAGTTCAAAAATAGTTGCAAGTATAATAATGGAGCTCAAAGAGGTGACCAGCTATTTTAAAGCTTTTGATGTTTACAGTCCCTGCTTCCCTTGCTAACCATGCTCGTGAAAAAGAAAAAGCTTGCAATATGAATTTGTGGTGCTTTTTGGACATAGACGACAACGAGATATGCCCTCTGATAGTACATTATTTATTTGTGGTAACAATATTTTAAGTATATTTGTAGCCATGCCATAGATTTTTCAATTCATGTTGGATCAGATTTATTTCTGTAACTCCTTTCAATATATTTTCTAATCCACAGCTGATAATAAAGCAGCAGAGGAGAAGACAAAACAGACAAGTCTGTCTAATGTGGACAATGGCAGAGACAAAAATTTGCCCAGTTTCTGGATTCCTTCACTCACCCCTCAAGCAGAAGCATCTGACATCAAAAAACCAGTCAGTTTTCTTTTCTAACCAGTCTTACACTATGATTTATTCATCTTACATATTTTGATAAATTAATGCTGTTTTTATTAGTAGATGATGCACAGTCAAGATTTGCAGCACAGACACTCAGTTAGGTCCAGTTTGGACTAGAATACTTTTATTTTGTGCCCTAAATAGAGCAAATTATGATGCTGGGTTCTGAAACAAGAAGCCACTTTTAGGTGTTGTCTTGACAAAGGAATACCAGTGAGATCATACAAATTATGAAGTACGACAAAGTTTTACATCCCTGTGTTGTATAGGTATCGATATAAGAAGAAAGAATTAAATTGGAAGTCGAAATGTGTAAATTTTGATTGGTAATAAAAAGAGCAGACTGGGATTTGTCATTATTGTAAGAGAACCATAAAAAGATAGATTGTGAATAGAATGTTCAGGTAGTACAATAAAATATAGATGATATAGTGAAGTATAGGTGAAGTTAGTGTTCAGTGATGCTGTGCAGATTTGTCATGCTCTGATCCAGGTTGGCAGCCTTTGTCCAAACATTTAACTCTTGCATTTGCCTTGTTTCAGGATGAAAAAATCAGATGTCCCATGAGTGGTAAACCTCTGAAATTCAAAGATCTTATTCCAGTAAAATTTACACCCATCAATGACAGAGACAGTAAAACTTCGGTGATCTCAAAAACAGTAAGTTTTCGCCCTTTAACGTCACTCAAGACTTTCACACTGTGCATTGCTCTGTGGATAGTTTGTTCTTGCAGGAGGACAAGGGGTATTGTTTGCTTTTACATATTCGCAATTTTCAGACTTTCATGTTTCTGTGATTTTTAACAAACTAAACTGTGTGTGCCTCAGTTGTCCCAGCCCCTTAAAGCGAGACAATGGGGATTTATGAAAAAAAAAAAAGAGGGTTCTTAGGTATAACACATTCCTAAAGATGGTGGGCAATTTGGAAAATTCTGCATAAATGTTCTGACATTTGTGATTGAGATGACTTGGTCATATTTCATAGTGTATGTCCATGAAAAAATTATTTGAGATAAGAATTTTATTAGGCTGTGGAACTGCAGATTTTCGTCATTTCTTTTTCTTTCTCAGAACCGTTATGTTTGTGCTGTCACAAATGATGTGTTAGGCAATTCAGTTCCCTGTGCAGTGCTACGACCATCGTAAGTATTTATGTGCATGAATGCAAGAAAAAGAGAGAGAAAAAAAAAGAAGTTAAAAAAAGAAAAAGATCTGTTTCCAACAGGTATTATTATCTGAAATCTGTATAGAAAAGAAGTGTCACAAAAAGACTGGGTGATTTGTTTGTATTAGTAGAATGTTTAATTATGGATATTCAATGGGCACATGCATTCGAGAATTACCTTTTCATGTTGATATAATCGATGTAATTAATGAAATTAGTGATTTCAAGATCAGTCACATGACCAAGGAAACATTGCTCACACCTGGATTTGTTTTTATGGTGTGACATGACTGAATGCCCACCTTTCCTCAAAACCTGTTTGTCATGTGCAGACCATGTACACAAATTAACATGTGAGCGAAAGTTCCTCAGTTATGTGACTTTCTTGAAATACTTCATGTAGGATGAAACTGCAATTTCATTCCAGCCAGATGCAGCTTTTCCCTGGAAACTGTTTAGCTTTTCAAAGAGACAATGACTTTGGTAGCCAATTTTTGTTTCAAATTGCAGTTAAACATAGTGCTTGCACATGACGTTCCGTTTTGAGATGCAGTTTGGATGAAGGATGTGGTTGAAGCTATGAGAGAGTTTTTGTTTAAGCTGTGGGGTGGCTGTATCAGTATTGAAAGCAACAGTGTTTGAATCCTTGCAATTTCTACTCAGTTACACGTCACGAGCTCAGTTCTCTGTTGTTCTATCTCCATTTTGGGCAATTTGGAGATATATATGCCATGTGAAAAAGGGATAGTAAATTACAATAAACTGTAGTCATTTCACCTGTCATTCACTCATAGAGGTATACAGTGCACACCTGATATATCGACATGTAAGGGTCCAGACATTTTACGTCAATATAAGAGAAGTCGATATAAGAGAAACCTCTTCAAGATAGTGCTCTTTCATGGCAGAGGCAGGCTTACTACAATAATAGCCAGTAATAGTGCTGTAGTTTGACGTGGTAAGGGGAAGCAATCATGCCCCTATTGAAATATTGATAGTTATTGCCCATGATCAGAAGAAAAAAAAATCGATAAAATCAGCACCTGTCCTTTTGTTTTTTTTTTAAACTTTTTGTTATCATATTTGGCCCCAAAAAGGACCAGCGGTAGATCTTGCACACAAGAATGCAAATGGCAGGAATTAGATCTACTAGTGATACAAGTGTAAGTGATTCCTAACGATCGTTTGAAACACAAGACCAGTTCGCTGCACAAGTCACACTAGATCTAGATAGCATGTGGATGTTTTACGCGTTACATGTAGATCTGCACAATCCCCCCCCCCACACACACACAGTACGGTAGTCCAAACTAGACACAAGCCTCATTGTTTCCCCTCCAGCAAAGCCACTGGCTCTGGGTCACCTAGGGTTTTGCATAGGTCTGTTGTGCCCACCACTCCACTCCTTCCCTGACCACCCAGCTTGACACACAAAGGCACGCAGCTCGCCTCTTACTTCTAAATTCTAGTTTGAGCGAGTGAGGAGGGACGAGGAGATTTCTTCTGCACTAAAAAAGGCCTGCACGGCATAGCGAGTTTGATCAACATGCCGATATAAGAGTAATCAAAAGGAGAGTATTTTGATATAGACGGATCTGTTCACTAACAATAAAGAGGAAAAAAATCTGGACTTAGTAAATCATGGTGATACAAGTGAAATGTCTTTTATAAGGGATGTCGATATGTGATGCGCACTGTATTTTGAAAAATCATTTTGTCCTATCTTCTTAGTCCTATGTACAAAAACATTTGCTAAACACAACTCATTAATTCTCTCAAACTCAAAATATGAAAAATGGAGATAGGGCAACAGAGAACTGAGCTCACGATGTATTTTATAATCACCATTTTACCATGTAACGGCTAAATGGCAAAGTATTTTGGGAGTATGCGTATACAAACTGGCCATGGAATATGTGATGTAGAAAAGATGTGACAGATGTGTATTAATATTTCAAAATGAAATTGAAAATGGGAGACTTTCAATAATGTTTTTCACAGAGGAGCTGTGGTGACTATGGAATGTGTGGAGAAGATTATCAAGAAAGAAATGGTAGATCCCGTCAGTGGTCAACCGTTGAAGGAGAAAGACATAATTCAGTTACAAAGGGTAAGTGTGAGATGAAATATTATCTATGTCAAAAAAAACCAGGGATGACATGAAGTGTGTTTAGACTGAAATGTAAGAGAGGAAAGTTTGCCAAAAATTGAGGACATACAGAATGTTAATCTCTCTTATCCAAATAGAATTACAAATAAATTCATAGAAAATGTGCAGAAATGGAATCATAGTCCTTTTACATGTAGATTACAAATTCAGTGCTGTTCTGTCTTGTTTTGCTTGTAATTGTTTTTATGGTAAAATTTGTTTTTATTGGACAGTTTTTTTTTTTCTCAATGATTTTTGCTTACATTCTGCAGGGAGCCTCAGGTTTTGCTGGTGCTGGAGTTACGCTGGAGGCCAAGAAAGCAGGACCATCAATAATGGCATAGAAATTCCCAGAAGAGCAAACTTATAACATTTTTTTTTTTTTTAGTGCTATTTGGGTGGAGGGAGGACACAAATAATCTTTTATATTGAAGAAAAAAGATGTAGCATTTAAATTTTTTTTTTTTTTTAAATTGTAGTATTTCCCTGGAACCATTTCTATTGCATGAGGAATCACAGCTGTTATTTAAGTGTTCAGTTCACCATTTCTCATGACTGGTGTAGATGTAAATAAAATTATTAAGTTAGCAAAGCATAGATGTAATTTAATGTAAATAAAATTGCTAAGTTAGCAAAGTGTAGATGTAAATAAAATTGTTAAGTTAGCAAAATGATTTCAAATTTGTTGATGTACTG
The DNA here is from genome assembly GCA_038406235.1 of Peronia verruculata. Lineage (NCBI taxonomy): Eukaryota > Metazoa > Mollusca > Gastropoda > Systellommatophora > Onchidiidae > Peronia > Peronia verruculata. The sequence goes on along the minus strand of JBCAUA010180846.1, from coordinate 16,685 downwards.
TGTTTTTTCTGTGTATAATTGTGGTCCTTTAAAACCAAACGCTTTAAATATTCCAGTGTCCACAATAAATACAACAGTGCACCTCTGTGCTTTGCTATTGCATTATTCACTTCTTAAACTGCAGAAAATGACCCCTGATGTGGCACAGTTTGAGAGTGATGTTAATATTTGAATATATAAATGAAATGAAATCAAATGGTTCAAAGCATCCAAATCTCACTTCAGTGTCATTTAGGAAAGAAACACCTGCACAGAAATTGTCAAATGTTTTATTAAAATGTACAGTCGCACAGAAAGATTCCAAAATTATTTCATGATTTTCAATTGCTTAGGAGCACTGTTTTCAAACATAACAATACAAGCTGCCACCCAGCTGGGATTTGACAAAAACACATGAAATAAACCATCCTAAAACTTCTTCAAGTTTCTCATAGCAGTTTCAAAACTGTGATTCTATTGGTATTTCATAACAGACAGGGGGAAAAAAAAAAAGAGAATGATTTGTTAAGTAAAAAATGGTTAAACTAATAACGCATAGAAAATCAAAAGGTTATTTGTATTCCAGCTCATTTCTAAATCACTTGCCTCATAAGTGCACAAGTGCTCCTGTACACATGAGAATTTAATGGTAAACTGTCCAAGCAAAAAAAAAACAAAAAACAGTGAAACATCTTTCCAGTTTCTTCGATAGCTCAATCAAATTAATCCACCACGCAATTTAATACATTCAGTCATTGATTATAGACAAGATTTTTTCTGGATTCATTCATACAAACCCAAAGGTGATTCATTTTCCACTTCTGTGGGTTACAATAAATGTAATGTGATTTTGCATACAATAATGACTACTAGTATCCCAGAAATGTTGACTGCTAAAAAAAAATCATCCTTCTCATGATGCATCAAATCATATTTAATAGGAAAAAATTTAATCGATGTCTAATGGTTTGAGATGTCACCTGTTTAAGACAGAGAAAAAATGAAAAAGTAAGGATTGAATTCCATTCAAGCTTTATTCTTGTCATTCTGAGTTAGGCTAAGCATGTTTGTATGGCAGACATTCTCTGCCATGACAGACGTCTATGCTTACAGACAATTTTCTCTTTCATTATCTTCACCAATTCTTCTCCAAATACAATTTTCCATCCATCATCACTAATGACAAAACATCAACACAATTTTGGCAACAATTGTAAGCACATCGTACTGCATTTCTCTATGTGCATAAGTACCAAAAAAAAAAAAAAAAGAAAAGCGCAACAGATATTTATATGAGCAGTGTCGAGAAGTGCCAAATGTCTTGTGCCCAGTGAAAATAAGAAAAAAATCGACTTGAACAGATAAATTGTGAGCTGAATGTGATGAAGGTAGTTTGAGTTCTCTGTTATTATATTGTAGGGCATGAAAACTATGCATCTCAGAATAAGAAAATACTGCTCCTATGGGCAGATTAGAAATACATGTATATCACGGGATGTTGTGAGGTGAATTTCTGCAGTTACGTACTAAGCTGTTCTTTTTTGCAAACTTTTTCTCCCAATTTCAGCTAGTGCTGAGTGTGAGAGGTTGTCCCCTGTCTTCAATTTGCAATATGTCCCACTAAATAACAACAGACTCAAACCTTTTTTCACTTTATAAAAGAGTATCGATTAGATTTTACTTGATAGTATATGTACCACAAAATTTGATGGAAAAATTGACAAGACATTTTGGCTGGCCGTGAGACAAATACCATTTATTTCTCTTTTTGCATCATGGAGCAATAACCAATAATTCATTCCAACTACTGTGTGTAAGCATGTGCAGTATTGCACTTGTTTTTAATGCCACTGCAGTTGCAGAATAACCTTCAACTTTCAAAAATAAAGGAGTACAAAGTATTTATAATGAAGAATGTGTTTAGCAGCATGGGGATGAAATTATTGTGTAAGGGAATGGTCTTAAGCTTGTCTAACTGGAGTCCCGAACATACAACACATAACGCATCTATACTGTGGCTATAAAATAGTACAAATGAAATGCATTCCATGGAACTGGTGCTGTTTTGGGCTAAGGAATTATAAGGTGCTGAGAAAAAAAAAAAAAGGCAAATCAACAACGGAGAAAAGAGCAAAGCCAAGTGTAATGATCTATAACATTAATAATGCATGGCAGTAGGTTAGGTACCACTATCTGAATGGTGGGGGAAAAAAAATAAGTTACAATGTCTATAAAATCTGCACCTCAAACCCAGTTTAAGCTTAAACGTATGAACCTACTATTTGTAGTCTGAAACCAGTATTGTCATAAATATAATAGAATATCCACTCCTTACATGATTCACTTCTTAACAACACACATTATTTGAGGCAGAAATTCTAAAAGGAAACTGAAATTTATTTGTATGATTGTGGTATTTAGAAATACTACAGTTATTCCAGGGAAAAGGATAACTAATATTATGTTGAGAGTTGCTAAGTCAAAAACCCTTATGTTGATTTGTGTCTTACTCATCAAATTCAATGTAGGGGTATTTAGACGGCTAGTCCCCAAGAAATAAGCAAAACTATTTATGTGAAAAATTTTAAGTAATGGTTTAAATGCAAGGATAATTAATGACTTAAATCTACAAATGACTATTCTTTTTCTTTTCTTTTTTTTTTTTTAAATAAAAACATTTGAGCATTTGGCTCCTGTGAAAGGGTTCAAAAATATTTTTTTCTCAAAAGAAAAAAAAACAACACAAGACATTCTTTTCTGATTTGTGAAAGATGAAATTTGTTTTGAAAATATAGATAATCAATGAATAATCAACATGTGGTCTACTTCTATTAGTTATGGATACACTTCTTCAGGGAATTGGAGTGTTTAACTGTATTTAAAAAAAAAAATTAAAAAAAGAAAAGAAAAAATATCAGTCACATTGTTTCACATTTTCTTTATAATTTATATCATACATACTCAATACTCTCACAACACTCTTTGGATTTGTAGCTTGATAGCATGACTCGTTAGCAAGCCCCCATTTATTTCTTCTATTGTGAAACATTTTCACTCCGTGAGAAAATCCAGTGAATATATATTTAGAATACATAAATATGCTTATAATCCGCACAATGTCCGTAGTTTAAGCAATTTCAGTCACAATTCCAGTCTAATAACTTTCAATTACCACCAGACTTGGCGAGATATCACTGAACATTCAGATGCACACTTGTCTTAGCATGAACATGTGTTTTCTCCTGAATGGAGACAGATGGAGTAGGTGATGTAGTATTTCAAAATCAAAATATATCATTCCAACTTTCTGCAATTTTTCAAAACACCCAACACAAATATCTTACAAAGTAGGAACCAGTTTTTCCAACTGTTGATTGCAGAGTCATTCATTCATTCAACATGCTACAGAACATATGGGAGCCAGAGAAGTAACTTATCGAACAGATCTGATGCAGATTTGCAGAGAAAATGCACAACAATAACAACACACCATAAAATTAAAAATTTCATGTATTGTGCAGCTTCAAACAGACTACAGTGAGCAGGTGAGGCCACTTTCAGCTTTTACACAGGGCCTATAGATCTGACATACAATCTGTACAAGTCTGATCCATATATGACTGCATCAGTTGTACTAACTGAACATTCAGTCATTATGAAAACTGACTTATTTACTTAACTTTCTGTACATAATGCTACTACTAACAGACATGCACACATACAACTCTTCCTTCTAACACTTTTCTGAGGAAGAAAAGTAATTTTAAAATGTATTTATTTATATGATACACAAGAGCAAGCTACCAACTAACAACATTGATATTCTCTCTTTCAAATTGATCCACAATTGCCGGTAAGAAGGATAATCTTGCTCCTTTCAAGCTGTTCAGCTATTGGCCATTTTTTTTATCCGTTCCAACCGGGCTTTCAGGCTTGTGACATCCACAGATTGTCTAGGCTCTTCCTCTTCTTGCTGCTTCGTTGAGCCAGGCCACTGGATTTCCTGTTGTGATGAGAGATCCAAGATAATCACAAACAATAGGCAAAGAATCTCCTTAGGCTGAATGCATGAATACAAGCATAAACAGTGGAATCTGCGTAAAGTCAACTGCTCGGGACCGAGGATAAGTGTTGATATTAAGCAAGACTTAGACATAATCTCCGATAGGCATGCAGGGGACAGGAATGTGTCAAAATATGTGTTGTATATTTATATAGGTTGGGTCAATGCCCTTTATCCCTACACACACGCATACACAAGAAAAACTCCAGCAGAGCTTCCCCCTCTAACCTAGTGGCAGCAGTACTTTGCCTTGTGTCGTCAATGTTTTTATGAACTTTCAACCTTGAATTCCGGATTGAGAAGGTACTTTTTCTCAAACAATCTGAACACTACATCCTGAGCTGATGACAAAAGTTTTTAGGTTGACTAGTCGGGACAAGTGCAGAATGTAGGAATGAAAATGATCAGGTGCAATGCCTGTCTGCACTGTCTTCGTGTCTGTGTATGTATCAACGAACTGGGCGAAGAGAGTCAAGTATGGGGAGGTGTTTGTGTATTTTTCATACAATGCGAGGCAAGTGAAAACGGCCAAGTGTCGAACTGTGTACCATTTCAAGTAGTGTATGTGTCAAGGCAGTCAGTTGTGTGTGTCCCCTGACTCGCCAGTGCACACGAGAAGGGAGAGAGCTGAGTATGGAACTGTTTGGTGGAATTATGTTTGTGTATATCCCCCCCATACAAGACAGGTGAGGAGAGTCAAACATCGTCTCAATAGATCTAAGTTTATACAGCGATGTTATATAATGTGTTGTAACAAGGCATCTCTCTCTCTTTGCCTTTTTTATTCTTTGTCTTCACAATCTCTCGCTCTCTCTCTTTCTCTCTCTCTCTCTCTCTGAATTTTTTTTTCTTTGTCTTCACAATCTATAGCTGTCAGTCGGCCAGCGAGGGCCATCTCGAGCTGACTTTAAGGGGATCACCTGTGAGGGTGCTGACATTATCAGAAACGAGACTAATAAAATATAAAGAGAAAAAAATAATAAAAACAGGACCATCAGAACAGGTTGACTTTAACCGAGAATTGACTTCAAGCGAGTTCACTTCTCACAGGTTCACTGTACACTGTGCACACATACCTAACCTGTAAAATGTATTCCTGTGGTCATGGAGCAAAGCTGTGAACGGGATGAATCCATGCCAAAAGATGGCTTTTGGTCACTTTGATCTGATATTTATGAACACTGTCATATACTAATTTGTTCCCTTGTAAAGGAGTGACAGATTGATTATCAATGTTGATATAATATGAGAATAATATGCCAACATAATAAGTCTTCTCTTACTGGCATGACTAAGATGCAAAAACTGAATGACATCATTCTGTTCACAGAGCATTTTCTCTCTAAAACATTCCTTTAAGGTAAATTTGTTTTGGCTACAGCTCTGATCATGCTCAAGTCAAAGACATTAACTCGAAATGATGAGGTGCAACTAAGAGACTCAATATGACTAATCTGGACATATTTTCTTCTATCACTCTTTGACTTGCTTCAAATGCATGAATGGTACTCTAACCAACAAAAGACTGAAACTAGATTGGGCTACAGATCTAGCAACAATATATGACAAATATAAATATGAAAACATACGATGTCTGCTGGTTCAGGTTCCTCTGGGGACTCAGGTATTTTAACAGCAGAGTTTTTGTTACTGTCCTGCTGAAAACAATAAAAACATAATGTAGGATGTCATATTAAAGTGAAAAAATATAACAAAACTCAATAGACCTGCTATGTTTGTGAGATCACTCACTATTACAAAATCAAAATAAATTTACTTCCCATTCAAGTGTACTGTGTAAAATGACCAAATTGTACCCAAACAATACATTAGGCCTGTAGACAAACAAACCAGGTGTAAAAGACTATGTTAGTATGAGGAAAAATTCTGGTATTTGAATGCAAAAATAAAAGTTATAAAATATACACATCAGATTTTTTATCGTTCAATCAGATTATCTATTCAAAAATTTTAGTGGAAGCATCAGCAAATAATAACTAAAATTCTAAATTGATAAATATTTTTGCTGACAGAAATCTTTCAACATAGAACAAGCTAGGATGGCTACTCTTAAATTTGTACAAGCTTACACTTTAACTGTAATGTAAAGCTTCTCAAGCGAACTCTTGATTTAGACATGGTATTGCCTATGTGTTGATCAACAACAAATCTGTCTGGCTATCCATCTGAAGAACAATCTTGGTAAACCTCCATGACACTAATGGTCAGATTTTACTACTTTTGACCTTAACCCAACTCTAGGAAGTATGAAATTTCACCCGTAAATTATATTCATGAGCTTAAAAAAATCATTAGCCCTTTGAAATTTGCCTGTAATGTCTGCAGCATAATTTTGCTGCTGAATATGCAACACTGACCTAAAGCACTGCAAATCATTCTTCAAGACATTTGAGAGAAATACAAAAAATAAAAAATGGAGTCAATTGCTAAATTTCATACATACAGATCAAAGCCATGAACTACTGGAACATCTGGGTATTCATCTTTCACAGACATATCTCTGAAATTTCACTAATTACTTGGATTGTGGCTCAGACATGTGCCAGGGACATGATGCCCTTACCTCTGCGGAGTTAGAATCCAGGCCACATCTTGCTCTCAACTCTCGCAACTTTTCTCTGTAGAAATCTACATCTGGAAGATCACCATCTGAGGATCCTGTAGTGTTACCTACCAAATCATCAGAACTGTTGTTGAACCCAATACCTGGATTGTCACCTAGAAAGAGAGAGTCATTAATGATCTTTATGTAAAGTGGTGGAGAGAAGATCTTTAAAGATTTATCCAACAGCTGTTAATTTGAGAATATTTCTCACAGCTTTTGTTTATCTTAATCTATTTGCATTTTACATTTAAAAGTAAATGATTAATTCAACAATTCCCTAAAATTGTGTGAAAGTGTGCAACATTACAAAATCAAGCAAATGCAAGGACTGCAGAGAAGAAACTTAAAAAATCACTGACTTCTGAGCTAGATCTTTGATCAGTTAAACAACTACAGTCGAGTCCACCAAACCGAATTCTGACAATGTGAATTTCTGATAATTTGAATGAAAATGAAACAATAGATTTTTTTCCCTCTCTGTGCCCATTAAATGCCTCTCACATAATCCGAAGCCATCAGCATGAGTTTCCTTTAAATTGAACCCGTCAGTGCCGCCCGAAAGGTAAAAATCAGCTTTTCTTCTCTCCACGTGGTTACCACCCAACAGGGAAAACAAATGAGACAGCGTCGTGGATGCGGTGAGAGGGATCAGGCAATTAATTTGCATAAATGTACTACAAATATGCCCCCACGCCATGGCTTCAAGTTTGTGTGTGTGTGATAACTGTATGACTATCTATACATTACATCTTTATATTAAACCACAACCTCTTTGAAACTTACCCGCAGATTTCTTTCCTCGTCTCTCTTCCTCTATCTCTGATAACATATTGTTGATGTATTTCCGAAAATGTGGAGAAGCCTTTTTCAAGAATGGTTCAACATCTGCTTCAGGGTATTTCTTCTTGAAGTCAAACAGATCATTTAGTCCCTGTGGAATAATAATTATGTGACGTACAATAGTTATTTCAGTAATTAATAATGTAAATGACAAAAGGAGTTCATGACTTTATCATAACTGCATCTTAGGGAATGCTACAACGAGACCAATGGAAACCTACAAAAATACAGTAGTTTTTTTTCTCAATTTCATGCATTATACCGTGTTCTAACAATTTCTGTTTTTTTTTTTTTTTTTTTATGAGTTTGTCAGTAATAATTTGTTTGCTATGATTTTAACCCAGTGAACCCGAATTCCCGGTCTACCAGGACTCGCGAGTTTTACAAATGGCCGTATTCCCAGTTCACCGGGATTGGGGTAGTCATCACAACACATGTGAGAATGAGGAGCCTCAGTGTAAAAATAACCATCCAATTACATATTTTTACATTATTCACTGCGAGATTTAGTATTAGTTAAATGAGGCCAAGATGACAGCGCCCTTGTGCACATTGTGGTGATTTTTAGAGCAATATTAATTGATTTTCAACATGAAGCGTGCAACCAATGAACCTTCCACATCTGGAATGAAAAGGGCTAGGTCACAGCTGTTTACAGCTGCTGAAATTCTGGAAAATTTATATGATTTGGACAATGGTGAAAGTAGGCAATTACACTTCTATTGTTTTGTTGTAATAACAATGTGTTTGTTCAATTATGTCATGAATTTGGTATTGGGTGCACTGGATCTGGTTTTATACCCTATTTTGCTCAGGAGCCCAGGCATAGGGTGCTGCAAGGCTCAGGAGAGCAGAGTTCGAGGGTTAATGAATAAACTTCATGAGCACTGTTCAGTAGTACAAGTACTGCCACTGATAAATGACAAAAATGTATGAAATGATGATTAGAAGATTTACCTCTCGGGTATTCTCTTTTCTGCCAATTTTCTTAAATATTTCTGTCAGCAGCTCATGGGTCTTGGACACCCGCTTGGTTTTAGATGCACTCTGGAACAAAATACAATAAAAAAAAATGGGTTACATTTGACAAATGATAACAATGCACTTTCTGAATTCTGCCATTACAATTTCAAGACTACTAAAACATACATGAATTAAAAACATTTAATGCTCGGTTTTTTTTTTTTTTCAGATTCAAATTCTTTTTATTTGAATTTATTCTTTTTAACCTCTGAGAAAGAAAGATGCATACTTTGAACACAACAAAACAACCCTTAACAAATCATATAGGCTAGAAAACATGACGAGATTTATTTTAAAACAAAAAATGCCCCCACCAGTTATACATTTAAAGTGATAGTGCAAAGATCAATTTGTCGTGCCAAGTTTCTTTTTATTTTTCCTGCAGACGAAATGTTACAGTTATCATAAACCCAGTGACATACGAATAAGAAGCCAAGGGCTTCTTAAATTTGAGATTTTAACAGTTAAAGAGATGAGATAGTTAGGACAGCTCTGGCCATCTCGCCATTTTCAGTAACTCTGTAAAGCAGGCATAACACCAAAGGTTATCAAGACACGCTAAGGGGACACCTGAGTCTTGCCTATTCAGTATGTAAACAATGGTGTATTGTGTGGGTGTGAACTGGCAGTCGTAAGATAGTCAGGAATCTACTAGGAAAAAGATGAGCTCCAACCAGATCATAGAGAATAATTTCTATAGCAAAGCCCTGCACATGACCACCATATTTTTAGTCGTAGGGGCTCCTCATTCACTGTGATATTTCTCATAGGGTATATCAGCCCCAGTTTAGTCAAATTATCACCACAGTAAGTATATGCAGCTCAAAAGACAGTCCTTCAAAAGGTAAAGGAAACTTAACCTAATAAACAGTAAGAAATTCCATGACCCAGGGAGGAAATCCTCTTAAACAGAAAAGAACAGAAACCAAGGGCCACACAGCCCACTCAAGTAGTTCGAAACTAGAATCAAAAGAAACATTGATCATGAAAGAGTATCACACAGATGTCGTCTCTTTGTTTATACATTCTGAACAATAAGATTACATTCCCCTGACCACTTGAACCACTCAACAAGTTTTGCACTGACCAGCATTCAAGCTACAGAGAGCAGAAATGAGCTACAATTACTATGAATGAAAGCTAAAGTGGCCTAACTATCTATCAGTTTACATCAGATAGCTCTTCTTGTACTCTCACTTTATGTCATCATTAAATCACTTTTTTCACTGTGGTCACTGCTTTCCCTCAACGTTAGCCAATCTCCCCTAATGAGAATAATCTAAGTCCACTTGGTCAGAGGGATGATAGCTTGCATTTTACACTGAGATTCCATAGCATGAATGTAAATATATACCCCTATCTGAAGTAGTTTGGTCCAAGCAGTTACATTAGGTTATTAACATGGAAATAGTCTGTGTAATGAAGGGATGAAATTAACACCCATATGAAATTGACGTCTTTATGTGCACAACTCTTTCTTCTACCACTGGCTCATTGCAAATATTATCATAAGCAAGGGGGGGAGGGATTAGAGGACGACATTGGTCAATATGGTGGTATGATAAAGGCCTGCACTGTGTCACTCCAAAGCCAAGGCCGAGGCCAAATACTAGTGCCGGCAATCCAGATTGACAAGTTTGGCAGCACATTTTGTAGTCAACATGGCCTTTAAGCTGGATTGCAGTTCTATAATTAAAATCAATCTTTCCACACATGGCATTTATAAACTTCACCTGTTTCTATCCTTCCTCCTCATGTTAAATCTAGCTGAAATGAATAATCTACTTTCATTCTTTAGCTCTAAATTGTAGCTGTGTGGCTGTAATCTAAATTTTGCAAATCCTGATTTAGACATTTTTGACAACTGCTGCTGTCAGGATATATCTCTGTCATGAGGTCTAAAGATGTGGGTTCTACATCCAGATTTAGAAACAAATGTAGACCTTGTATCTTAAACTAGATCTAGATCGGACTAACTTTTCTGAGAACTGGTTCACAATAAAAACATGTCACTTTAACTCAAATTCTTATCAGTCTGGTGCCACACCATTTATTTCATCCAAAATCGTGTCATTGGCATTTCCTTAGATATTTTCTTCAGTAGATTCTTTTATTTTTAGCAGCTTATAGTGGTAGGACTTTACTAGTGAGCCGTCTGATTTGCTATAGGATCTGAAGACTTCTTTTGCAAAGTCGCACAACTTCACAGTACAAAGATGTACAGGAAATATGATGTCACATGTAGATCAACGTTAATCAGGCAGAAAGCCAGCAAAAAAAACAGAAAAGCACAAGTCGTCTTATTTTGAAACATAAACACATTAACCGTAATTTTGTCGCAAAAATAATACCCGCAACACTGTTTAGACTAGTACTGTTATAAATTTATTATTTTACAGCATGTAGCCTAAGTTGTCCATGACAAGGCACTACCACTTTAAAAATTAAAAAAAAAGTTTTTTCAGTTATACGAACTAAAAATCTGGAAATATTTACTGTTGCTAGTGATAAATCCTCACCACACACAAACAAAACGAGAACATTCTTGTGAATCTTGAAGAATTGTTGGTGAAGTGCACATGTGTCATTTCTAAGCAAGCCTTGTCATTTCTGCACCCCAAACTTTTCATGACAATTACTATTTATTAAAAATGTCACTGATATGTTAACCTCTAACTACTCCTGGTTTTAAAGTACTGCAGACATTTCCAATCAGCCCAACAGCACAGTTCACAAACCTTAACTCTGTCTGTTGCGTCCTCCTGCCGACAATTACTTTTTGCTAGAACGGTGTGAAGATAGGCTTCAACCTCAGAATTCTCTGAAGCCCCAATCAAGCCTGTATGGCTCAAGATCTGGTGACAGGTGTAATATAATAAAACAATGAACAGAGATGATAAAAGCAGCCACATTTTCTCTACAAGAAACAATGACAATAAGAAAATAACAAAGTCAAATTGAATCAAATACTAAGACAATTCTCATAATTTTAAACCTCCACATATTCACATGTGATACACAATGTCTATCTTGAGAGCTGACTATACTACTCATAACAGAAATCTTCTATCTGTCTAAAAGTAACTTTGTTTTCCCACTAAAAACATTTTAAAAATCCTAAAAGAAACATGAAAACAACAAAAACAAAAAACAGCCAAATAACCATTGACAGAACAACAAATAAAGCTCCAAATCAAAAACAAAACATCTATGAAAACAGAATTCTTACCTTATGTCCCTTCAGTTTGGTCAAATTGTGTAACAATGTTTTAATTGTCCTAATTGGCATGTCCAAGTTTGGTCTACTTTTCCAGCTGGCTATTGGAAACTGCTGGAAGAAGAGGTGAGCTTCGTACAAAACCCTATCGCAGTTCAAGTCATTGATGTTGTCTGGGACCAGGTTCAGGATCTTCCACAAACACTGAAAACAAAACAACAAAAAACTTAACTGCAAAAACCTTGGCTGGGTGCAAAGACCACACATATCAATAATACACTGAAATTCTCATCTTTAGGAAAATTACATCAGTTACTTTCATGCTATTCTGAAGGAAGTCTACCATGCTGGTGAGACGCTCGCTGATTACTAAAATCAAGCAATGACCAGCATGATCACTGCTTAGACGGGTGGCCATTCAGGACTGTATACCCCTCCAGGTGATGGGATGTATGAGTCAGAGATGTCAATCTGTCTGCAAGAAAATGTAGGAAAAGTTCCTGGTATATTCTTTAACAACACGTAAAACTGAAGTATGTTAATGGTATATAATACCGAATCTGGGACCAACAGAGAAATTCCTGACAGCCAAAAAGTAGGAAATCCTACTAAAGTTGGAAATTTGACCTCTCTGATGAGTCATGCATCTCTGAGAAAGAAAACTCCCAATTCATAACCTGTCTCCAGAAGGATGAGCTACGCCAGGTCCTGTCACCAACACATGCTGCATGACACAATTTGTCGAGGCAAAGTTAAGAGGAAAGAAGACAATGCTTTTTTCTGCTCTTTGCTTGCCCGCTTGACTTTATAGTTCAGCACTGACTAGAGAAGCTAGAGATATGCTTCATCTTAGTAATACAATAACTTACTGTGCAACCAGCATGATGTTTTTTTAAGATTGAAAGATGGCAAAATTTTTTCGGAGGATTCATACTTAATCTCAGTCCATTTGCAAATTCTGTGCTAAATTCCACAAGCCGAAGGTCATAATCCTATAAGAAGACATTTTAATTTACCACTCTTTAGCTTCATTCTTTGCCAGCATGACATGCCATCTTCAATGTTCAATCTATATGCTGTCAGCAATTCTGATACCATTGAATGAAGACAAATCAAACAATCTGAAGACCAGACATAATGACTGTTGACATACCTTGATCACTAAATCCAGGAATTTGTAGGAGCAAGTTTCACTCTGTAAGCATTCTCTCATCAAGGAAATGATTGCACTGAAAATATCATGAATTATAACAAATTTAAGCAATGTTTAAGAAACACCAAGCATACAGCCATTTTTGCTCAAAAACTGTACTACAGAGTCCCATTCACATTTAAAATTTTCATCAAGCTACAAAACCCCCAAAAGCAATATAAATACCTATGACATCAATTTTTTCATATGCCAATCTAAAAGTCTATGCGACAAAACAAGTGGAAAACAACCAATAAATAAAAAAAATTAAAAAAAAAAAAAAGAAAAGTATTGCGCAGGCTGCTCTGAGATCTGGCACAAAGAACAGCTGGTCAACGATCCTTCTTACTGCATACATAGGAACATGAAAGCATCTGTAATCTGAGCATCACTCTTACAGTATTCACCCTGGTGGTATAAACCCGCCATCAGTGGGGTGCCTCCCATGGAGTGCCATCTTCGACATTCCAGGGGAGACATCTCTTCTCTCTCTCTCCATGCTCCTGTCTTCAGTCCCACTTTTTTTCCTCTCTTTTTCTTGACCATATACAATAATATCATGCTGATGTATCGTTAAGCCCCCAACACAAACAAACAAACTCTAACAGTATGATAATCAGTGCGTAATCTTTTCAACAGCTTTGAGCCAAATATTTTGATCTGTAAAATGGAAACATCTAATTTAAAACACATACATCAAAGTGCATTTTGGCTGACCACTTTTCAACACTTGCTATAAAACCTACTTGAGAGAATCGTGGCTTTTTTCAACTAGAGCTTTATGGATTTTCCACTCCTTATGCATTATGTATTTCCACTGCCTTTTTGAAAATGCTTATCAAAATGTCAGAATGCAGAAATACATAACAATCTTTCAATGTTAAGAATTTATATTGTGCTACCACAACAGAAGGCTAAGTACTGCAATATTATTTTTGGAGGATATGGATTATTCATGATTTTCACCATTGTGACACCAACTGTCAAAAGTTGTCTTTGTTCAAACCACTGCATAACTATATAATCTTACTATTTTAAAATTTACATGAAATGATTTAAACAACAGGCTAAATACTGACCATGTTATATTGGTAGGATCTGATTTGTTGATGATTTTGACCACTGTGACATTGACTGTGCGGACAATTTGTGGTCCCTCCTCCAGCTGCTCAATCTGTGTGTCCAACAGAACCGTCAACAAGCTGATCATCAAATCCTTCAAGATGTGGGTGGAACCTTTCTTGCCCATGGAGGTTTTGTCAAAAATCTGAGCAGAAAAGCAAAAGATGGATCAACTGCAGATAATTGTTTGACATAATCCTTAATCACAGACAAAACCTGTCTGTTACCTATTGTTTTAACTTTGAGATGAATATTTCTATGGGCTAATTTACTCTCATAATAAAATAAAATAAAAAAAAATACTGTCACATCACAGAGATACAGAAAACAACATCAAAGCAAACAAACAAATAACCAAAACAAAAATGAACTTTAAATAGCTACTCGATGGAACTCAAGAAAAGCAATGGAGAATGACTCAATGAAAACAAAACAAAACAAAACAAAAACAAGAAAAGAAAACAAAACACAAAAAATTTTAAAAATGTATAAGAAATGAAGAGAGAATTCTCTTGCCAAAGGGCTTCACTGCTGAGTTGTATCGTTTCGTGCGAATTTTTGGCGTTCTACGTTCTCGTCAGACGAGAGCGTAGAACGCCGAAAATTCGCACAGACGATAGCGTAGAACGCCGAAAATTCGCACGAAACGATACAACTCAGCAGTGAAGCGCTTTGGCAAGAGAATTCTCTCTTCATTTCTGATACACGGACAAAATGCTGTTCAAAAGAAACATAAACTCTCTCAAAAATTTTAAAAAGACATTCTAAAAGGCCCTCCACTTGAAGACTTGCTAGAAATAAATTTGTTCACAAATCTGGGGGTTTCTGAAGATCATGAGGTACTATACAAGCTTCTTGAATTTAAGCGCCGACACTTACACTGATTAACGTGCTTAGAAGGCAGCGGTAGAGTCGTATGACTTCCCCATTTTCAACCTGGGAGTCCAACAGGTGTTTGCTGATGCCAAGCTTGCACTGCATGGTGATGACTACCAGCAGGTTGTCAATATGACTCGCCATCACATCAGCCTTGTTCTCATCTTTCAGCACCTCATCAATCTGGACAAAAAGACAAATTAATCCCAAAAGAGTCATTATAAAATACTGAATGGAAAGTTTTCCTTATGACACAGATGTCATGCAGCTGGTCAAAATGGATTGCGAGTTGCTGAACTCAAAAACAAAAATTGGAATTAATTATGATGAAGGTGATCTGATATCGATGAGTTAATATTACACAAAAACTGAAAGAAAATTCATCTTCGAATAAGGAATATTGTTCATGGGCAGATCTTAAGTATATCAGGAAGTTGTGAGGTGAATATAAAAAGCTATGTGCTCAAATATTCAGATTTACTGATTTTTCTCATCATGTTAGCCATTTCATTCCTCTTCAATTTGCAAATATCTCTGGCTACAGTCAAATTAGCTCTAAACTTTTTTTTGAGTGTATGAATTGACATTTTATACAATAATGACTCGTTTGTTGGAAATTCGATGCACAATTCATTCTGATTGGCTGGGAAACATTCATGTGTAAGAAATGACAACAAAGATGATCCAATTTGTATATCATGTTGTTACTCTGTATACTGTATGAAAGGGATTCTCATTCAAAAAGTCAGGTGTGAATATTTGACACGTAGGTTAAAAAAAAATACACGAACAAAATTAAACTCCAGTTACCCCCTCCCTTCGAAGACAACATTGCCTGTTTCTGGTTGCTCTCCACAAAAATATGGAGAAGAGTGACACTTTTGAGGACATCTGGCATCCTAGTTCATACCAAGTAAGGCTGTATATCCAAGATTGAAAGTACACTTAAAGTAGCCGACAATCAAGTCCCACATGTATGTGATAAAGCAATGATCACAGAGTCCAGGAAAAATCATGTGTGAGCACTTGTGAAAGGTATATACCAAAATTAATTCTCCATGTTTTGATATAAAAATGGCATCATTTCTACAACCCACCTGTGCCAAAGCTTTAATACTGGTGTTGATGTTAACATTAGAGATCTGTGAAACAACACTGCCAATGCTAGCTGAAACATCAGCTGATCCAATCAATTTAGAGTTCTGATTTGGCGAGGAGGACCGAGCTCTGCAAAACAATGAAAAATATTTCAAATTTATTTAAACAAACAAACAAATCTCCCCAGATTTTGTCACAATTACTTAACTAGCCTAGTGATCAAAACTTGCATACTCAGCAATATATATTATGTTATAAACAGAATGAATCAAGTCTGAGCCAATTGCTGATGGTAAATCCATGATATTTCATGCTATTAGTATTACCAGCACTGCTTTTTAGAATGGAACAATGAGAAGAAATCAAGATAAAGCTATGTAAAGAAAAGAAATTATTGAACAACTATGAATCCAGTTTATCAAGTTGGCCTTTCAAGGACTACTAATGCATTTCTTTGAAATGGCCAGAGGATAATACAACTGGAAAACATAAAATGTCACTACTGTACAGTAAGGACCTCAGATAGTCATAAAAACTAGACACTGCTCACACACAAGTCATTTGATAAAGTTCTGTTGTGTCCTCGTATGTTGGGAATGGTTTGCTTTCGCCGAACATAGAGCGACCACACAGGAAAAATATTATTGAA
>JBCAUA010180630.1:0-21614 GCA_038406235.1 Peronia verruculata | reverse complement strand
TTTTTTCTCTCGGGGGGTTAAACTTGGCCCCCCCCCCCCCCCCCCCCCAAAGACTGAATGGCACATTTAGAATTAAATGATAATCTGCAGTATCGGAACTTTTTTTTTTTGTTGAAAAGACCAAGTAGAATACTGCTTTAATTTTCTACAAATTGTAAGCATTGGTGTACTTGCCTACACTTAAATGAATGAGCTGGGATTTAATAATAATAATAATAATAATAATTAAAGGGAGCATTTGTATAGCATTTATTCCTGAATGGTGCGGCTTTCAGGTGCTTTGCAGTTGATCATTGCCCTGTCAGACCATGGGAGACACTCATTTGAAGGAGTTCTTAAACTAGTGCAGTTAACTAATTAGTCCTATTTTACATTGCAAAAATAAACTTGAAACCACAAGAAGATTACTTATTTGAGGCTGTCTTCCTGAGGAAGCGTAATAAGGCAAGGTAGAAAATTATTACTTGTTAACTCTCAAAAGTCCAGTTACTAGAGAAAGCAGCTTAACGGTGAAACGGCTCTGAGGGTTCAAAGTGATATGTTTTATAATATACTTAACCCTTAAAGGACCAGTTGTGAGGAGCACAATTATTCTGTCGGGACTCGCAGTGTTTTGGAAAATTAATGTTAATTCATATCAGATGAAAATTGGTATAAAAATAAACGGCTCTACTTCTGCTTCCTTAGTTTCGAAATCAAAAGTAAACAAAGCATGGTCTGGCGAAGGAATACATGATCGTGACTTTACATTTATAGCATGACCTGTGGTGGAAATATATGCAAGTGGTCCTTTAAGGGTTAATGTCAATGATTTATCTGTTTGAATATTTGCAGCACCTGTATTTTCTGTGGTGAGAAGAATGAGAGTTTCACAGAGGAAGGCTTGGACATTCACTACTGGAAGAACTGCCCCATGCTGAAACGTTGTGCTAACTGTAAACAGGTAATGCATTTGTGTTTGACTCTTAGCTCAGAGACACAGTTTGGTTCAATGTTGTGTTTGTCAGTGAAATAGTTGTATTAATTTTCTTTTGAAATTAATGACAACATTGTCACTGCTCTTTGATAATAGCAAAAAGTAGTTTTCATCACTTTTGAGAGTTTCAGAAGAAAAGCAAGTTTGGCAGATATCATTTGATAACTTAGCCATTATGACACTGTTGAACTAATACAGACTTTTTTTTTACAAATTTCTTTCCTGATGACAATGTCTGACAGCTTTTCTGCTCAGGAATTCCTTGTGACATGAGTGCAGTTGTATTTTGGAAATTGTCAAGACTTATGCCAGTATAACAGACCACTTACCATGTTTCTCATCGAATAAGTCAACGTTGACTGTACCTGAAAATTAATTTGCCATATGGTTCCACATAAAACTTTGTAATGGTATAATGTTTTGGTACCAGATATTGCATTTGGGAATTATTTTCCTTTTCAATAGGAGATGCTTTTTTTCTGGTTTCATGCAAGCTGCCAAGCTAGAACATATTTGAAGTCAACTGGAAAATTTAAAATTGGAAAATGAGGATAATACAGTTCAGTTGAGCAGTGGCAAGGGAAGAAGTTTTTGAAGAGATGGACACTGCTTAAACATCATTTCTTCAGTTGTGTGAACTGTTAAATTGCTACAGTGGCAGTCTATGTTTATGAGCCATCAGTCTGTGTTGTGTGTCAAAACTGGTTTATATATCCATTTAATTTCAAATGAATAACATCCTTTGGACATTTTCATATAGTAGTGATGGAAATTTGAGGGCGATGGAAGATGAAATTTAGATTTATTATCTACTTCAGACCTTATCATACAGGAATAGTATAATTAATTACTTGCAAAGTCTTCAACACTTTCAAGTTATGAACCAAGATAATTTCCTAAAAGAAAATCATTCCTGAACTTAAAATGAGCTTTCTTGTCTTTACATGTGTTACATGTAGTTTTCAGGGGCTTTTTGAAATATCACTGGTGGTGTTATTGTTGTTTTGTATTCATGAATATGAATATGTGCCTATCTGAAATTGACTAAAATCAAATTTAACCTTATTCAGTTTTCCTGATACGCTACAATTCTGTCAGGGGTAAGGTTATTTTGTTAGGCAGTGCACATGAGAGCAAGAACATGGCTAAAGACATCTTTCTACTTGTCATACAGGTAGTGGAGATTGCCACATACACAGATCATGTACTGACTGAATGTGAAGCCAAATCAAACTTCAGTCGATGTCCGCGCTGCACAGAGGCCATCCCAAAACCTGAATTTGACCAGCATGTGGCAGAGAAATCTTGCAATGGTAGGTCATTTGTACATGTGATGTTTTCTGTTTTGGAGTGAGTGTCCACTATGAATGTCTGTCAACTATCATTTGTGTCATTGTAAATGTAAAACAAACCAGTGTGCCTATGAAGACATTGCAGTATCCTTTTAGGATAAATTATCATATCCAGATTGGAATGGATTCAGTCTTCCAAACCTCTTGTCCTGGGTGACACAAGGTCACTGCTTTTTATTACTCACCCACCATTTCTTATATAGCGATTCACTTGCAGCCAGCATTGCAAAGAGAATATGTCTTGCAACCAGGGCGAACCAGAGTCGGAAGTCGTGCTAGGCAATGAAAATATACGGCTGTTTTTAACTACTTTCTAACTAAGATACTGAATGTTTGTTTTGTTTTTACAAAATAATTAAACCATTTTTAATGTGAAAAAAAGAAATATTTTGGTATCATAACCTGAAAATAGTAAAACGGTAAAAAATGTCTGTGAGATGAATCACCTGTCTCAACTTCGACTCATTTGCCCTGGGTCTAAAACATATTTACTGGTGGCTGCAAGAGCATGGAGAATGCTATTTGTCACAGAAACATCTTATCATTAAAATTGTATGGAGAAAAATACCAAATGGCCTTTGTTTTATGGGCCACAAAGACTGAAATTGTAATGCATTCTTGCTTTCAGAAAGGAAACTGGCCTGTACTTGAAATCTGTTTACTAAAGAGAATGTGAGAAAGCTTTAGTGATGAATAGTTTCCCTACAATTTTGTTGCAGTAGATATATTAAATCTGTTCTCTTACCCAAGTCTAGTTTGCCTGAAGTTGTACTTATATCACCAGCTGCTAAATCCGGACAGAACCACTGCCCTCTCTGCCATGAAAATATTTCCAGTGGTGAAGATGGTTGGAAGGATCATTTAATGGGTCGGACAGGATGCAAGCAGAATCCACGTCGACTACTGGCATTAAACAAACCAGGGGGGCAAACGGCAGGTAAGTTACATCATGCAAATCCTGTCACTGGCTTGACTTGGTTCCTTAACTCCGTGCAGAGTCAGGGGAATACTACAGTACCAGTGGCTTCCATACCAAGAATGTCCACTTTATTCTGTTGTGTTCGAGGGCCTGGCCTTTCCATGACAGTTTTGTCAAGTATATTCCCTGATTTGTCCGCCCACTTCTTCCTTTGTTTGCCTTTGTGTCTTCCTTCATGGATTCTTGGAACATTGTTCCGACCAGTCCATGTGACCTGGAGAGGTGGCTATGGCAATTTAGCTTATGTCTTTTGACAGTCATTGAGAGATCTTCATATATCTTGCACCCACAGCAAACGAGTCGGAAGTCACTCCAGGCAATCGCGAGTTACGGCTGAATTTAACTATTTTCCTACTCATATACCACATTTTTCTTTTCAGTTTAGAATAGGTTGAATTTTCGTTTTTGTGGAAAACAGAAAGCATTTTAGCATTTCAATTCGAAAGTAGTTAAAACTTGAAACTTGAAATCTCCCCCATCGATCTCTAACTCATTTGCCCTGGGCGCAAGACATAATATTCTTGAATGTGTTGTTTGACTTTCAATTGCAATGCCTATGTTCTTATGATAGCATCTAAATTTTCTCTACCAGTCTGTCAGAATGTAAAGAGAAACTGGTGGTCACAAAGGAGCATAGGAGGCATTGCAGGAAATTAAACCAGAAAAAAAAAAAAAACAGATCAACACTGTTTCACCACCTTTATTATGCAGATTTCGCAAAAATAGACTTTACTCATCAAACATTCTGTTATCTATGATGAAAGACAATGCAGAAGCAAAAGAGCCAACAGAAATGCTTGCTACAAAGGTACTACAGACTCCTTCAACCACTACATGGACAGAAAGAGCCAAAAAAGTTGTGATTTGGTGGAAAAATGTTCTTTGGCACAGGAATAGGCCAGTCACGGCTGTTAGGACATATCCGCTGCCAGAAATATCAGTCAATCAGGGTGTGGTAGGATATCCATAATATGCTAGTGGTGGTACTCATAGATATACGGAGCAATTAACAGTAAATACGTTCTTTACTGCTAAAGATTGCCCCTTTGTGTGTTTTTGTTCCTTTAATGCGAATGTTTAAATGAAATCATAGTTCTTTGACTCCCTTTTTTTTTTCTAAAATCTTTCCCACAGGTTCCAAGCCAGGGGCCAAAGGTCGGGGAGGCAAGTCTATTCCAGTGCGGGGGAGGAAATGAGAAAGAAACTGTACAATGTGATGTGTCTACTGTGATGACTTAGAAAGTAAAGACACTGAGCCTTTGCTAGAACTCAGCTGTAAACTGTTGTCTAACTAAATCAAACAAATGCATACGCAAAATTCTAACCTTTGTTATCTTCATCAGGATCAGATATGGATGAAGATCTATCTGGTGGTATTCGTATTGTTAATGAGAAAATGGCCAGTTTGTCTTTTTTTTTTCTTTTTATTCAAAACTTAACTGTGGACGTGACAAAAAAAGAAGGTCCAGTTGATGTTAACTATTACATGACCAGGTACAATGAGTCAGATATCAAAGATTTTCCTGAAGAAAATTTGATTTTTTTTTTTATTATAGGATCACAAAAGTTAACTGAGCGAGGATTTTTCAGCACGTAAGAGTCATAACTCAGCAATTTTCTCGTCAGTGAAAGGTACACTAATTTCCTTTAAAAAAACACCTATACACTGCTCATGAAAATTTTTGTATCAGATTCATTTCACTCAGTTGTGTGACAAATAATTTTTTATATTCATACCTTCCATATTATGCACATGTCATTTTGTTGAAAAAAGTTCATCATGAACAAAAAAGTGGCAGGGCACACAGTAGATTGCTGTATGTTGTCAAAGAAAAGTGAATTTATTCTTGCATGGATATTGACTCAAAACTTTGAAATCTCCTCCTATTTAATCTTCACAAAGGGTAGGCCATTGCATTGATATTTTTGCATGACAGATGTGTATTCAGATGTGGAAATGTCCCTCTTTCCAAAAGAACTTTATTTGCAACTTGCTAATCAAACTTGGTATTTTGCACACCTGGTTACCTTGACAAACATTTTTTTGTTGGTTTTTGTTTCCGTCAAATTGTATCACATAGAGAATACATATATTTATCACTTGAAACCTAATTGTATTATAAATGTTATTTCAACCACTTAACAGGGGCTCTAACAATGTTGTCTTGTTTTTAACAGCAGTCAAAGTAGGTTAGATTTGTTCACAGTAAATGTTGAGTTCATGAATGTATGAGATGATTCTCAGGCAAGAAAAACCCTTTATTATTTGCTGCAGATTGTGACATACTGACTGTTTGTTATATACTGACTGTTTGTTATATATGCATTGTTGACTTATGAATGATGACTTAATATTTGTATTTGTCATAATTGATCCTCTTTTTTTAATTTTTTTTTTTTATCTATTTATATACACCAACGTTTTTTTATGAAGCACCCAACTTGCCATTTTATGCAATTACTGATATTGACGACAGCTGAATACTGAAATAAAAGATACACATATTTTTAATTAAAGGTTAATTTGCTGCTTTGATATTTCTCAGACATGAGTGAACTTTTCACCCATTCAGATCAGTTTCTCAGGTGTAATAAGCAAAACATCATCGGTTGTTTGCAGTGATGCTGAAAATTGAGATTGGAAGGGACCTGTTTTCATTTAACTCTTATTACTACATTGTATGCTTCATCTGAGAGAGAAAAAAAAGCAGTTGGCATTTTTGAGTACAAGGTTTACTTCATTTTCTTTTTTTTTTTTTTTTTCACTTTGTTTAACTGGTGTCAGCTTTGTTCTTGTGGAGCAGCTTTGTTCTTGTGGAGCATGAAGCTTTTCATTTTGTTTGAGCCTTTTCTGATGTCTTTAATGTAGTATCAAGTCATCAGTTGTTTTAATCAGGATCATTCCTTCAGGAAAACACTTCTAATGTTTTATGTTTGTAGTAGTTCACAAAAACTGTTTTAACTCTTTCTATCCTATTCCTATCCCTAGCCACAGTGTTCTGATCCTGAGGTTGCACATAAAATTCATTGATCACATATGGGTGACAAATTAAATCCTCATTTGGGTACTACTGACACATAATAATACAAGGCACAATATGAAGGCTGGTGCAACATTATAATGATGAAAAAAGCTTATCTGAAATCAAAATGATATTATAAATCATTAAAAAAAACCTTGAAAACAATCACACCCACCTCGAGCATTCCTGGACTTAGTCCTTGACCACAGCTTCGGCTTCTAGATCTACAAGTTCGTCTCATCACTTTCTTCAGAATCTGAATCACTAGATCTAGATCTCACATCATGTCATTTGGATTAAAATCAGCACTCTCTGCATCTATAGTCACTTTCAGAATCCATCTAGATTTGCAGAGCATATCCTGGATTGTCCAGGTCTATTTTGGAGACATTTTACCATATTATTTGGTTGCTTTAGTATCAAATTCGAAAGGAAAACATGCTCACATAGTGCTAGGACAGCCGCAGTTCCGTATTCACCAGTTTACAAGTAGAAATAAGCGAAAGCCTGTTTGGTATAACCATTATGAGTTATCATGTAGCCTGGACCAGTAGTCATTACGAGATATCTCATAGCCTGGATAAAATGAGTTAATATACTTTTGTTTTACTTTTTCACTCAAAGTCCCGTGAGTTGTCCCCAGTTTCTCCATTCTTTGGGTAGACAGCTTGATCACAATGGAATGTCATTTCAATCACAACATTTTAGTTTAGAGAGAAATAAATTAATATGATGATGTAGGAAGATATATCTGATACCAACAGTGGATAATGAAACACAAAATGACTCATTTGTTCAATTGTCAAGAATTCTGCATAGATCAATATTGAATACCCTCAATAGATGCAGAGAAAGCAGAGTTGACGCATAGGTGGCTAAGAAAGAATTTAGGAAGCTTATACATAAGAGGGTTTAAAAAAAAAAAAAGCAGCTAAAAGTGAAAATGTAGATAAAGAAAAAGTAGACATTTATATGTAAAATATGCCCATAAATTTTTCATTGCGTATTTCCTGAGTCTGTGAATAGTTGAATACATGTACAATTCTTGTCAAGGTGTTTCTAAGAGCGCACCTCTTTTCACTCATCTAATGCAACGTGTGACTTGGAATTTACATTTGAAAATCTTTACCTCCCTAGTGTATGTATTTACCGAGATTTGATTTGCTGAATCTGGGCTGCCTCTCAGTGTATGAAATCTGTGAGTTTGCAAGGCATGAAAGTTGCGAGTACTATTTCTGATATCTGTCATTCATTTATTATACCTGTGACATTCTTTTTTTCAACAGCTTCTTGTCCTTGTATATTGACAAATAATCTTTGACCAAAACCAAAGAACAAAGAATACCAAATTGTTTGAATGCCCATGAGAGTTGTATTTTTCAGATTTAATGGCAAACTTTCAATTCGAAAACAATTAAACTGACATGTGAATAAGATTGAAGTTGGTACTTTTATATCATTAGTACAAAGCCTGACTTATTCTGCAGTATTACAACCCTGTGATTTATGGTGCAACAAAATTTTGGTTTTGCTACAATATTTTCACCCTGTAAACATACTCAGAAGTCTCATAGTTCACTTATTTTTAGACTTACACTTTAGTGGTAGCCTTTTTTTTTATAGGTCCAGTGTTTATATGTTGTTATTAATGTTCCTGATATGCAGATATCAACTGGCATATTTCAAAATGAATTCTGCAACTTGATGATACAATAAATGGCTGTAAAATATGTAAATGTTGAAGAATGATGATCAGATTGCCTAAAGAAGGCAATGTACAAATTGTTAACGCTGGTTTCATATTTAAAATAAAACTGGCATTCTTCAGTTCATAATTCTCTCTTTATGTGAGTATCTAGCATATTTATCTTTAGACTTTAAAAGAAAAAATATTATTAGAAAAAGTCTAAATTTAAACATTCATTGTTTATCTACTCATGTACATTTTATTTACCTTATTAACTATTTCAAAAATTTATATTTGACAGGTCTAAATCAATGGAATCATAATTGCATAAATTATCAAATAACTTATGCCACCATAAGCCTTTTCTCAAAATCTAAAAATGCTTAAAATGATTAATGTTTCTATGGCATTAGTGACAAAATACAGCTAGTTGGCATGTCCTTGATCTTGCATCTGCAGGGAATTATGGGAACTGACTTTGTTAATCTTCTGCCATTCCACTTCAAAACCGAAGATAAATTTGTGTGCATCATCATTTGTTGTGTGTGAATTTTCTTCCAAGTTATTTTGCTGCTAATTTTTCTACCACTTCTTCATTTCTGTACACATGTATTGAGACATTTTTCTATTAATATTATTACAGATGTGTTATCAAACTGAAGACATGAAGAATAAAAACACAGCTGTCATTACTGGAAGAAGAAGGATTTTTTTCTTCATTGTCATGATTATTAATCAATACAAAAAAAAAAAAAAATGTACAATAAAAATTGCTGGAGAAGACATATACAATAAAGATCACTCCTGGGATTAAAAAAATCTGGAGATAAAAGAAAAGTGTGCATAAACTGCAACAACATCACATACACACACACCCATGCCATATGTTCCTCAGTTTTCACAAGTGTAAGATTGAAAATCTGTCTCCATCCTTTCTCGAGATATTTTCTTTCATACTCCTTTATATTTTTTATTTGATCTTTCCAAAATGATCTTACATTGTTATTTCAAATCTTGCAGTCTTGCTCTGATTTGCAAATGTTATTCTTCACAACTGCTTGAAGTGTCAGTCCATGATTAACTTTTTGTAAATATAATCAAAAATCTTAAACAGCAATCATGAGCCAATTTTGTGGAAATTTTAAGAACTTCATTGTGCAAAGAAAATATTTTGTCTTAGTATCATATGAATTTTGTTTTGTATACACACAGTCATGTAGTTTCAGATGCTGGCGCTTGCTGGTAGCTCATATGCTGGGGGGGGCGGGGGGTATCCTGAAATATGAATTTTGCTAGAAAAAATGATTTTTTTTTTTTTTTTCTTTTAAAAGTTTGGCTTTTCTGAGTATAAAAATGGTATAAAAAAAGTGGGTCTGTCCATTCTTATGTGTTTGACCAATGGTCATTTGACGAATGGCCCGGCATACTGTCGACCAGGATTTGGCTCCCTTTAGCTGCTACATGCAATGGTAGATCATCACAATTTGATTACGTAAAGGCAAAGAGTGCATAGAACACTTGAATATGACCTCTTCTAGCAATATCATGAGTCCCAGTGCCAGGGATGAACATTGGATGACCACTCTGAGGCAAAAGAAAACCCAAAAAAAACTGATCACACAGATTATCAGTGTGAGAATTCACCTGGCATTCTAAAATGAACGTCCATGTCCTATAAGTTGTAAAACATTCCTGTATTTCTTCTACTTCAGAACTCAGTTGTGGACTATGCACTACAGAAAAAGTCAAGACACTCACGCTTTTGACAGAAAAAGATATGAGGACCAAATATATAGAACCTTATAAACCTGGAAGTGACCCTTATAATGATGGGGAGGGGAACAAAAGAGAAATCTGAGAAAACATATGCCCAGAACGCCTGGGAAAGGCAGCAAAAGACACAGAGGCCATGGAGAGAGGGCTAATATGTTAAAAAAAAAAAAAAAAAGGGATGTTTGGAGGTTAAAATCTGAATAGACAATCCTCTGTCAATTTTTCACTGAAAAAAAAACAAGTTGAAACTTTTTCTCAAAACCCGGTTTTTCGTCAGTATTTTGCTATCTACTTTTTCATTTCTCAGCTGATTCTCACCAAATTTGGTATACATCATTTTCATAACAAGACCTATGCGCAGCCCATTTTGTTGGTAAGTTTTGGAGAAAAACAGTTTTTTTTATTTGTTTTATTTTTTTTTAATGAAAAACAGTGAATTTTGAAAGTTTGCTTCACGCCATTTAAAAAAAGATATTTTTAGTTATTATGTCACACAACATGTTCGCCAAGTTTCATTGAGTTCCGTGAAAATTTGGTGGAGGAGATCAATTTTAAAGTTGGTCATTTTAGAGATGCCAAAGTCCAAGATTACAGCATTGCCCTGGCAAGCGTTTGGAAAAGTCAACTATTTTTTCACTGTTTTCCTCTAATTTTAGTATTCAAAAATCAATGGATATGGTTAAAATAGGCTATATTTAATAATTTTTTTTGGTTTAAATTAACTTCAAGACCCGCCCCCACCTTTAACTGACTGATGCAAATGACTTATTATACTCTAACTTAATTTCCTGTTGGAAACACAAACAACTAGATCTATGTCAACTGACAGGAAGAATCTTTTTTGTGCACATGGATTTTTTTTTTTTACTTAAGTCCTATGTGTAACATATGTGATGCCCTTCACACCTCACATTCACAAAAATGTACACACACAGTTCTCTGTAACATAAAAAATCCGGTAACTAACTTTAAAACAGCTGATCTACTTTAACACCAGTAATATGTAAAAATGCAAATTGCAATTAATCATCAACTGACCAATCACATTTAAACCACATAAAAAGTGAAGGACCAAATTTAAATTAATGGTAACAACACTTGACTTGAAATTTATATATACATAGTACATGTACAAACATTTTAACAATTTGTCTGTTAAAAAAACATGCATATAATTTAAACAGATGCCATTGCCCATGAATACAAGGAATGAATACATGAATACATCGCTGAATACAAGGAGACATATTGTTTAAAAATGCTATCACAGATCCAGATAAGGCATCATGCTTAAATGCAGAATCAATATTGCTGGATGACAGTGTGAGGTAGTTCATTTTATTTGAAGTATTCAGAAATATACTGGTGAAAGAACAGAATTCTATGTGATCTTTCATTCAACATGTGTACACTCAATGTTTTCATTTCCTTTGTAAAAATTAAAGTCATTACTTTACATAAACTTTCTTAACATCCATTTTTGAGGATATAGGCCTACATCAAAACATTGCAAAGATTACAATAACTGGCATAATTGTAAAATGTCACAGACCTTTTCAGAAATGTACAGTGGTTAGTGATCATTCTTATCCAAGCAATAATGTTCTCGATTATTCTAACTAGAAGGAAACAGCAGGGATTTTATACTACTCTCTTCATTGAAAATATATGTGTCATTATCTCTCATCAAAGTTAAACTGACCTTATATCAAAACCGAAAAACTCAAATTTGACTTCAAATAATAATATATCTTTAGCTCAGTAGCTTTCAGAGGCCACAAACAAAAGATTGTCAAAATAGTGGGAGAAAAATTCGGCAAACAAGTTTCAGACAAAATAGAGTTTCATTTTGTAACTCAAAATAAAATTAACAACAGACTACAGACTTCATAATACTACAAATCAAAGTCAGAATCAGAGTCAGACGACATGGATATGTCCAGGTCTGGACAATTTCTTCTTTCACAAATTGCTGGACAATCAAATGGACATTCCACTTTTTCTAGCGGCTGTTTCTCATAGAAGGATTCCTTCACAAATTCATTGTATCTCAAATAGTCTTTGACAGCTGCTGGCAATGGGAGTTTGTCAATTTTCATGGGAGCATATTTGCCTAGCGTTTTAAATACTCTGGAGCGACAATACTGTTTCAAAGTCCACACTTTTTCCGCAGCACGTCGGAGATAGTTCCTAACATCTTCTCTATGGTAGACTGCAACTGGCCACTTCTCTTTGCGAATCCATGTTTCTTGCAGGTACATTGGATGGAGGTGGGTGAGAAATCTGACAACTGACCACTGCTTCTCGTTAACAGCTAGATAAAAATATGATGGTTGCTTGCGTCTCCTCTTTAAACTGCAGCCCCAGTGCAGCAGAGTTTGAGCAGTTTCTTGACTGTGCATTCTAATGGCTTGTTCCAATGGAGTTTCACCCCATCTGAAAGATTGTGGTTTAACAGGACACCAAGTTAATTTACTTACACTTTTTTCCTCATTTTCATTAATTTTCTACTCCTTTTTTTTCTACAGGATTCTTCTGTATAAAAACTCCTCTGATTACTGTCACATCCATCTATTTTGAGGTGGTTATTTTTTCTTTGGCAGAAGTAGGTCATTTGATAACTATTCCATACAGAACATTTTGGAAGAACGATGGATACAATTTTAAGAAAGACATGTTTAAATTGAGAATCGATGAAACACCTGAAAATTTTATTCTTGAGAATCTCTCTCCACATCCTCTCTGTCAAAACCAGTTTGATGATGTTGCATTTAATTGAGCAGTTAATGATAATGAATTCATATTATGATGAATAGTTCACTTATATTGCTGAGGGAGTTCCCGCGATTTCATTATATGTTCTACACTTCAGTTGCTCTCCTATGCAACATGAGGAATGTCCCCTCCTGTCTTAAGTAACAGATAACAGACATTATCCCGTTGACCCCAACAGCCCAGTACAACGGGCAGATTTCAGGTGTCAAATTCCCCACAGCCCGATAGACCTGGCTGACACACATAACCCAGTCCTATATGTCCTCTACAGTTTAACCCACCTTGTTAGTCACAATATAGCCATCATTGAGCTGATATGCCATCATTTAACCCCACCACAACAACAACAACTACAGTTTAAAAAAAAAAATTCAGTCAATGGCTTTGGGGCAAGGGCATTTAGGATTATGTAGTTTACAAATGTCTGCGCTCATGATCGCATTTGAATTTTGTGTTTACAAAAGATATTGAACATGAGAAATGTGTGTTCTCTGCCCAGAAGGCCAGGGACAGAGGTTTTTCAGACACTGGTGACCACGGCTCAAAGGGTTAAAATAAAAGAGTATCGGTATAAAATAATGTAGGCCAAGTTGCAAGGTCCTGTTCTTGATATCTAAATATGGTAGTTATAATATTGTTAATGTTCTACACTAGTGTCCTAGGTCAGACTTATACCAAATTGCACAATGACATTTATGTTTTTCATGCCTGCGGTGTAAACTGAATTTATCATACCTGTAGGGTTTGTCCAGTTTATATCCAAACTGTATGAGGAGTCGCACCATGTATGGATTATGCTGCTCCACTGCTACAGTCATTGCAGTCACCCCATGGTTGCTCCGAGCATGAACTTTGATCTTGCTTTCCAGCAAAAGTTCACAAATGTCATATCGCCTGTAGAACAAAGGGTCACATTCGAAAGAAATCACCATACAAATTAATACTAATAAATGGAATGAGTAATCAAAATGTATTAACTGTAAAGGTTCAAGAATTTGGTGCTCCCTATATATATCTTCTTTCCTGCATTACTGCTACATTAATTTTGTAGTCTTGTGCTTGAGCATCAGTGATATGGACAGTCTCTCTCTCTAACTATAGCAAACCCACACCTGGACAGTCCCACACACTGTGTGTGTGCCAACTGAGATCCACTGTCTACTGTCTACTTTCTGCACACGAGTCTGAGTGGTTGGCTGATATTCTGTGTTACCATTTGTTACGTGAAGAAACAGATTATACACTTGATTTAAATTCCATTCACTGCCCTATTTGCCAATCATAATCCTATGTCATTGGTTAAACAATTCAGCAGATGGATGCAACACAGACTAGAATTTGGAAAACTGGACCAAAGGGGAAGAGGAGTGATTGGTAGAGGGCTGACTGTGGTCCAGGTATATTTCCTGCACACGAGAGACCAATTTTTGAACATGCCTTGTACCACTGACAGCACTGAAGTGGTCGATTTGACATAGAAAATATTTCTTTTTGTTTAATTGAAGCATTCCTGAGTAAACTGCTCACACATGGTCTATGTTGTAACTCAAGACATTTCTACAAAACAGTAAACAATATTGTTAGCATCTCTAGCATTCACTGAGTTGCCACAGAAAACATACCAAAATGGACAAATGTGGATAAATAGTCAACTATCAACTTCAGACAAAAGAAACGATATGATATATTGTGATCATTTTCACCCAAATGACGTGGTATAAGCCATATAAGAAAACCAGATGGCAACTGTATGAGACACTTCACAAAATGGATGGGTCTAAATGTCAAGGTTCTGAGACCCCCTTGGGAGTCACAACCCACTGGTTGGGAACTCCTGACATAAATATTCAGCAGTGAAAGTGGCAGTGTCTGCTAAAAGATGTATGCCATTTATATTTATACTAGTCGTTCAATTCCTAAACTAGCTATTCCTAGACTGCCCACCTACCTGTAGGCCACTGCATAATGCAGTGCTGTCAAACCCTCTTCTGTTTTAGCATGGATATTGCACAAAGAGTTAATGAGAAGATCACAGATTTCAATGTTGTTTAACTGGACTGATCTGAGAGAAAAACAAAACAGATTTTTAACATAATTATATTTGCCAACTAGTTTTTTTTTTCATCTTTATATGAATTAGCAATGTTAGGTTCCAATCTATATTATAAAATTGCAAGAAAACCCACAATAGGCTTATGGACTCGAAAACTGCCGAATGGGTCCATATGAAATTTGGCACACAATATTACTGCATAAAGATCTGTGTTTCTATGTACATAAACCCAAGAAAATCTTATTATCTTTGACGTTTTTCTGTAAATGAGATAATAATTGAATAATAAACTCACGAGGGTGCTTGATCCGAATTGTACATTTGATAGTATGACGCATTCAAAACATGTTTTCTTTGAGTATCAGTCAGTTTAATCAATCAAAATTCAGCATCGGGGTTTCCACCCTTGAAATCGCAGGAACATATTTTGAAAAATACCCCAGCGGAGACCGTGGTTCTCTTCTAGTAATTTCAATTTATGTATGAAATAAATATGGGGTAAATGCAGTTTTCTTGACATAGCTTAAACTGTGAGATGTGTCAAAAATGAGATGATGGTGTTGTAAAAGTAAGTCCATTGATATCTTTCGAAATCCAGCTGCTATGAAGAAAAAGCTCCTCTCACTAACACACCTTTATATTCCTTCCTGATCATGGAAAGAAAGTCATACAACTAATAGTTATTTGTTGAAGGAGGGGGAAAATGGGTTACGAAACACATGAATGTATCAATCAAGAGCTGTCAAAAACTCTTGGCTTTCATTTCAAGGCACAGTATGCTTTATAAAATTAATATGTCTTGCACCCAGGGCTAATGAGTTGCAAATCGTGCCAGGTGAGTTCAAGTCACAGCCGTTTTTTACCGTTTTTCACTCTTTTCCGACTATGATACCAAAATATTTCTTTTTTTTTTTTTTCAGATAAAAAAAAGGTTAAACTGATGTTTTGTGAAAAAAAAAACAAAAAAAACTGAGTATCTCAGTAAGAAGTAGATGTAGTTAAAAACAACCATAATATTTTCGTTGCCCAGGGGCGACTTCCGACTCATTTGCCCTGGTCGCAAGACATATTTTATGATTACAACTAGAATGTTTCTTTGTCTCTGCCTGTCTCTTTTAGTATTTTATATAGATATTTATTTCTCTTCAAAGAATTGATATAAATGGGTTTTTTTTCGTCACAATGACAACTGAATTTTCTAAATTATGTTCTGCACACACATCTGTCACACACTGACTACAGGTCATACTAATATTGTCAAGACAAGTTACAATATCTTCATATCCTGTTATGAACTGAGCTGTTAAAATCTTAATATCTGTGCACATAGCATATGTATTTTTTTTAATTGCATGAAGTAACTAAGAGACGAATGAATGCCATGTAACAAGTTACAATAAGAAAAATTTGAAAGGCCATAAGTGACAAAGACAAAGCAAGCAATTGAGCACTAACTTAATGAGGGGTGTTTCTGCACCGACATCAAATCCAAGTCTGCGTATGTTGACATCAGCACCAGTGTGCACCAGTTCTCTTGCTACTGCAGCACAGTTAGAGATAATGGCACGGTACAGAGGAGTGCAACCTGGAAATATACCATGTGTGGTAAGCCTCATACCAATTTCACAGACGCATGATATGAGATATAGATGTCAAGACAATACTAATACATGTATCTATACAGTGCAGTGATCTCTGTCTAAGACCCAAATTGTCAGGAGATAAAAAAAAGCAGGCTCTTAGGCAGATGGCTTCCTAGGTGGATTGAAAAGTTTTGCAACCTGTCTGACCACAGATTGTCTTCACTACTATGATTAATTTATCGTTACTGATAGTTAAAGATTTATCTAGCAATGTGAATAAGTAGAGACTTATCTCTGTGTGGGTGCTATAATTAGATCTAACAATTCCTGATCTTTCTTAGTGTATAATTACATCAGTAATGTTTAAACGTCATGTGAGTTTTCGAATAACGGTATCACTGTTGAATAAAACATGATGAAAAATGGGGATGGGAGTGGGGGGAACAAGTGGACAAAGGAGTGGAAGTGATGGTTGATGTATGACTGTATAATCAGGCCATGTTGTGGACTATCCTATAAAAATGGAAGCATTTCTTTGTTTGACAACACGTGGGACAACACTTGTGATTGACTGTGGAAAAGGAGGAGTAAGTTTCCTTTTGTCCTTCTGTCTGGTCAGTTGTTTTCCTACTTCGGTCAGTTTGGCTTATTGTAAACACTTGAGTCACTCATGCAATTATCAGTAAGGTAACAGCAATTTTTCTGCGAATCTAGCCACTGTGCGTTTCTCTCAAGTGGACGATATGATGTGAAATTACACTATAAGTGCTTGTGGGTCTTGGCCCAACACCGGGCTTGTAGGTGGACTTTCTATTTGGGAGTGGATCTTTAGAGGGATAAATTTTTTTTAAAATGTTGTTACGCAACAGAGACGTGTTCCTAGGTGGACTGGGCTCTTAGATGATGGATTCTTAGAAGGAGACCACTGTATCTAACTAAGTGCAGAAGGGCATATCAGCCTTGGGCAAAAATAAATTTTTCATTTCACAAGCAAACTGCATTATCCAAGATACCCCCCCGCCCCCCCAAAAAAAACAAATTTACATGAGGCAAAGATATTAGAGAGAATATACCAACTATTATGGCTTTGTGCTGCTTTTGCAGACCATTTTAGGATTTTTAATCTCAGCATATTTCTCTGTCTTCTTTGACAAAGTGATAAATGCTTCTTGACCTAAAGTCTCTAAAATTTCACAAAAAACATTCTTTTAGCCTTCAGTGTCATGTGGATTTCTTGTGTACAAGTAACTTCTAGTTACTACTTCTATATCAAACTGAAACGGACCAATTGATATGAAGGAAAAGACAGATTTTCTTATGAATAGCGACATATTTCCATATGGATAAATATGTTGAACAAATACGATAAATTTAATTAACGGTTGAGGTCCAGCTTAAATATGTCATGTACTTCAATCAAATATATCAAACATCGAAAGAAATCCCAGAGAACATAATATTAAAGCTGTCATTTCCTTCACATAAAATACCAGAAAGCATACACTATCTCATTCACACATGTAACAAGTAATAACACTCCATTGTAGTAACTACAACAGCAACTGAAAATGTACCAGTGAAGATGCTTATTATGGTATGGAGGATGCATCCTGTATTTTGTAAGCACCATTCTATCTATGAGAGCTCATACTCTTGAACAGTTGGTAAATAAAAGATAAATAGAATGAATCATGACCAAACAATAATTTTTTTTTACCTACCCGTTTCCTTGTCCACATAATTAACTTCACAGGTTTTGTCTGTCAGTAATTGTTTAGCCAGCTCCAAGTCACTCCTTTTAGCTGCCCACCTTGATAAAAGAAGAACACAAGCTCCAGTATGTTCTTATGGTTGCTTTGCCCTAAGACTATTCTCCGCTTAAATCTTACCAACAAATGAGATATGAAAAATTGGAATCTCGTGCTGGTCAATCTCTAAGCATATAGAGTTGATGAGCAGAATTCAAAATGTTGGCAATAAAAGACGAAAAATGTGACCTGCTGTTGCAGCTGAATTTAGTGAGAAATCGGGCCAATTTTTTCCCAAACAATACAGACTGATAAATTTGACGTTTGGATGAACTTTCTTTCTTACAATTACACAATGTCTATATATTAATGAGATAATCAGTATGAATCCAGTCCAGATAGAAATTCTGTAGGACAAAGAATGCAAACATAATAAGTCTTAACCCTTTCACTGCTGGAACATTCAACCAGTTGTAAATTCAGTAATGACAATAGCAGAAAAAGGGACACCCTAGGTCATTTCTTTGAAGGAAAGTTGCCAACAGCAAGTCTTAGAATCTGAAATGAACATCATACTTCTAAATTACTGATGCCGAAAGAGATCATTTATACAGTTTCAATATTAGATAAAAGCCACAATAAAATATGAGGATTATTCCTTGATATTGTCCACTGAGTGCAATTATATGGTCCATAAACCTTATAACCTATTTGCCTGCTAAATCTATCAGAATACTTATTGTGTGGGTATGGTTATGTTTGACACAAGTACACAACTCACCATATAGCCCTCCGTCCATGCCGAGTCTCTGCATTGACATCCGCATGTTTGGGTTTGGCTTTCATCAGAGTCCGCACCATTTCAACATATCCAAATTCACTGGCAAGAATGATGGCTGTTGGTTTGGCTGGATTACTTGGATCCACTTCATTGACATCAACTTCTCGTTCCTTCAGTAATTTTTTTACCTAACGTAAGCCAAGCAAACACTGAATTATGAGTTACTCTTGACAGAGATATAAGAAGGAAAAACACCCATAAATCATATTCGAGGTGTGATAAAATTTAATTCTTCTTTGAAAATGCATTTTGCTGAACAGTTTTGTAATAGACGAATTTTGCTGGTGGTAACAATTCAATAAACTTATTATAAGCAACATATATATACATATATAATATGTGTCCAAAAATTTCTTCCAGAAAAATTATTGATGGGAAAATAACATATTGGCAAATTTTTTTTTCAAAGCCTCTGAGATTCAATGTCAGCCCTTTTTAAATTTCAGTTTGACAAAAATGAACACTTCTCACCCTTTTGCAGTTATCCAATCTAACTGCTGAGAAGAACTCAGTAATTTTAGGGTTTATCACATTTCTTGTTGCCATTGCAGAGACCTAAGAAGAAAAAGAATAACGCCAGCAGTGACGTGCCACTTAGATTGAAAACTGGCTATCAGCAGCAACAAAAATGAAAGTTTGGAGGAGCGAAAGAAATTAAGCATAAATTTTGTTGAAATGCAAAAAACATCAGAGAACTGTTCTGAAAAAAAAAAACAACCAAACACAGGTTTTATAAATTTTGAAATAAATATCAATATTTAATTGGCAAGCAAACTCATGAACTCAGAAAAATGATTTTTAAACTTTGCTCGCATCTGTCAAAAACAGTTTGAATTTTATTCAGCACTAAGATCACAAGTCAAAGGAATCCATGAGAGTACAATCAATTTCATTATCAATTTATGACAAAAAATATCTTTCCATTCCTTGCCTTGCAAACATGACCTGGTGTATATTTACCTGTCTTGGTCTGGTTGCTTGTTACGACATTGTGTATGCAGGCTGGTATAAAATCAGAGATTACCCAGTGTGTGAAGTGTAATATTACATAGATTCAAGAAAAGAAAATAGTATTAGTGTATAGATTACAAACCCTTTCAGAGATCCATGATGTTGTTATATCTTTTAATGCGCACATAATTGCAATTTCGATGAGATAATGATATGAACCAATGTTTTGTAAATTTAGCCACTAAAACCTATCAATTTACGCTTATGAATGTCAATATTGCCATACAGATGTTTAAAATTGTGTTCATACAATTCCCATTTCGAACATCTCATAGTTTCTGAATATGGTTACAGCATGCAACAACTCAAGAGACAAAGTTTCAATGACAAAGTAACATTTACCTGATCAAATGTTTTGAAAGACAATTCTATATCAACAATTGCTCCTCGAGTGTAAATAAATAGATATGGATGAATGTGGTCAATTCAGCTTATGGATTCATTATATGACAGGTTCAACCATGGATCCGATGCAGAATATGGATTGCTGCTGAACATGTAGAACGTCCCTTCAGTTTCAACATTTCGATTCCTATGAAATAACACAAGATCTGGTTTGGCAGACATAGCCCAGATAATCTCTCAGGGCACGACACTGCCAGTACCATTCTTATCAGCAGGTGGCATTGTAAATATGACCGTCTCCTCCAAATCCTCAGTTAATGCGATTACACGGGAACAGTCTATCACAATCTAAGTGGCGAGGAAAGGCGGTTACACAGGAAAGCGTCCGTAGAGACATGGGTTTGACAGGGGAGGTCACTCTTATCAAATACAGAAAGAATATGATTAATTAAAATAAATTGTGTTGTCATTGAGCTACTCACGAGTTTAATCTGTGAAAAAAATAACGAGTCTGACAAAATTGGTCCCTTTAAAATGATATTAATTTATCTGTGAATGGCTAGATGATAAAAGAGACCAACCAATGTGTTAGTTGTTCTTAAAACTCTGTAAGTGTGTTTAATTTTTATTGTAATTTTTCTGCGCCATTCCATTGCTTGTTGCCCTGTCAACCGTTCGCACAATTTTTTCATTCATTTTTGTGTAATCATTCTTGGATGTTTTAATGTCACAATCTGATCATGAACATCTTATATAGGTGGCATTTATTTGTCTGTCAAATAAAAATTAAAGTAACTATAAACAAGAGTTCTTTGGATTATTCTGGTACTTTGACCTCCTTGAGCCAGTTACATTTCTTATCATTAACTCTTGCAATTACGTTACTTAAGTATTGCTTGATTATTTGGTGTTATCTCACCCACGATCACTGCTTATTTTATGCTGTAATCGTTAACTTGTAAAATAAAAATTCAACTTTCTGCAATGAAAATTAAATTTTCAACGCAATTTCCTCCGTTGCGAGCTGGGTTGTTTGGATGGCCGAAAAGTTCAATTTACAAAATGCCCAGGAGCATCTACACGAATCCAAGTCTCCAAAGTTTTTTTTTTTATTATTATTTTTTAAAAATTAAAACTCATTTATTTATCTATTTCGACACCTTACATTCTGTATTACTCATCTGCTCTTAGATACAAAAGGAATTTGCCACTGTAATGGTGAAAAATTATTCCCACAGTGCAAAATTCGGGGGCGGGGAGAAAGGGTGGGGGGAGGTACGAGTGAACGGAAAAAAGATGAATGGATTGATGTGATTGATTGATGGATGTATGGATGGATGTATGGCTGTGTGTATGACTGTATGGATGGATGGATAGATGATGGGTGGGTGGATGGACAGATAGATAGATAGATAGATAGATAGATAGATAGATAGATAGATAGATAGATAGATAGATAGATAGATAG